>VOMN01036955.1:0-11863 GCA_014899125.1 Orchestia grillus
GTAGCTAATGGGGAATGTAGCTCGTGGGGTATGTAGCTAACAAGGAATGTGGCTCGTGGGGTATGTAGCCAACGACGAATGTGGCTCGTGGGGTATGTAGCTAATGGGGAATGTGGATGGTGAGGTAAGGAGTTTACGGGGAGTGGGGCTGATGAGACTCAGGGTAAATGGGGTATATTGAGTGAGTTAAGTAGTTAATGGGCGATATATTGAATCATTACTAAAAAAAGGGTTAATAATGGGTGATGCAAGGAGGATTTAATCTAAACAGGGTTTATAATGGAAAATGTAAGCAGTAATTAGAGCTAATAAGGTTTATAATTGGTATTGCAAAGAGTAATTACTCTAAATAAGGTTTGAAATGGGTAATGTGAAAAGTAAGTACTGAAAATGAGGCTTATGGGTGGTAATGTAAGGAGAAATTGTTGTAAACAGCGTCTATAATGGGTGATGCAAGGAGGAATTGCTGTGGATAGGTTAATATTGGGTCGTATAAGGAGTAATCAATGGAATGGGGCCCTTACTAAATAGTTTTTTGATAAGTTATCGATGGTGAGGTTACACCCATGACTTTTGGAAGCAAAGCCTTAGCAGGAGATGGTGACGTCACTGCGTGAGGATGCAGGAGTTGGTGACGTCACTGCATGAAGATACAGGAGTTGGTGACGTCACTGCGTGAGGATGCAGGAGTTGGTGACGTCACTGCATGAAGATGCAGGAGTTGGTGACGTCACTGCGTGAGGATGCAGGAGTCGGTGACGTCACTGCATGAAGATACAGGAGTTGGTGACGTCACTGCATGAAGATACAGGAGTTGGTGACGTCACTGAGTGAGGATTGCAGGAGTTGGTGACATCAATGCATGAAGATACAGGAGTTGGTGCGTCACTGCATGAGGATGCAGGAGTTGGTGACGTCACTGAGTGAGGATTGCAGGAGTTGGTGACATCATTGAGTGAGGATACAGGAGTTGGTGACGTCACTGCGTGAGGATGCAGGAGTTGGTGACGTCATTGCGTGAGGATGCAGGAGTTGGTGACGTCACTGCGTTAGGACGGCGAGTAGGATTCCAATACAAACAGCTAAAACAAAGAATTATCCTAGGAATCCGACAAGATTATTCTATATTTTTAACCAAAGATAGTAGAAGAACTAGAAATAAAATTAAAAACTGAGTACTAAGTGTTAGACATGAGGGCACTTATTTTGTGCTGGTGTGTCACGCGAGCTGCAATGGGGTTGCAGATTAGTCTGAATTTAAGGTAGGTTTATTTCTTATATCATGGCGCCTCCTGACCAAAGCCTAAACGAACTTTTAATTTCGGAATAATTGGTGAACTTTGAGCAGTGGGTTCCTCATCAATTTAATGACCGAGTCAGTTGACTAGAAAAATTACTCATAAGCTTTATTCGAACCATAAAATTGTGCGAGCTCAAATGATCTGAACGACGATTATCGTGATTTCCTACGATGCTCAACGATGCCCAACGATGCTCGACTATGCCCAACGATGCTCAAGTATATTTGACTATGCTAGATACACTTTGTCGCCCATCATGCATAAAGGACGTTGTTGCACAACGAATCTTTCATGTAAACGCTGCCAGTGAATCTAGAGGAGACATTAGTATCGTACTTTTAAGCACGTACTCTAGATCCCTTCATGGAATTCGTAATCGGGAAATTGATTGGGAAAGTATTTGAGAAGATAATTGAGGAGATAATTGAAAAAGGAATTGACAAGTCAATTTAAAAGGTTTTTGGAAAATTTATTGGGAAGGTGACTGACTAGGAAAATAATTGATTGGAAAGGTGAGTGGGAAAGTAATTAAAGGGGATGGCTATGGGTAAGATGATTAATTGAAAAAGTGAATGGTAATGGAACAGATCCGAAATATAATCGATTGAAAAAGTAACTGATTGAAAAGCTGATTCATTAGGAAGCAGATTAAGCGGGAATCAGATTGAGTGGGAAGCAGATTGGGTGAGAAGCAGATTGAGTGGGAAGCAGATTGAGTGGGAAGCTGATTGGGTGGAAAGCAGATTGAGTGGGAAGCAAATTGAGTGGGAAGCTGATTCACTGGGATGATAATAAATTGAGAAAAGAATCAATTCGGAAGGCAAATGGGAAAGTGATAGGCCTAAGGTTTCGTTCAACTGCCAATGGCAGACAAACTGACTTAAACCAGGTGTTGTGCCCCGATGTGGTGATTGGGCTAGGCTCTGTTTCTTGTATGAACCTCAGTAGTTTGCGTTTACTTTCTACTTTACATGACATATAGTATTCTACTTTTACCCTCTATTTTACATGATCCATACTTTTTTTTCATTTACTTTCTATTTTACATAATATATTGTATTTTGCATTAACCCCCTAGTTTAGAAGAAATTTAGTATTCTGCATTTACACTTTGTTGTACATAAAATACAGTATTCTGAATTTAATCGCTATTGTATACGAAATTTAATATTCTGTATTTACTCACTATTTTACATGGAGCTCGATATTCTGTATGAAACTCGGTATTCTGCATGAAACTCAGTATTCTGCATGAAATTGAGTACTCTGCATTAAGTGGCTACCTCATCAAAAAAACAGCATTCTGAAAGCGAATCGATGAGTACAATATATTCAATACGAGATTCTACCATGCTGACCGCCTCTCCTACCGAGCCCGGTGAGGCTTTAATACCTCTAATTGCGTCACGAAAATTGGAATAAGTCTAAGGTTTGTTTCTGTGAAACCGCCCTAAAGTTCAGAGTTCGAATTTACAAAGTTTGATCAAATCGACCCCGCACAAAAACTTCTCGCGAAAATGGTTCACGAAAGCTAAGGATTCTGCGTCACCGTTGTATGTAGTGTCGCGTCGGTACTTTGATGAAGGGAAACGAATTTGTTTAGGTGTCTTCCTGTCAATAACTGAAATTAAGATTTGTTGACTCGTCGATCAGCGTAATTTAGCCCTGTAGGTTGGAGAGGTCACTTGTTCGAATGAAAAATAAATAAATGAATAATTAAGCTAAAACGTTTTTCCTGTTTAAAATGCTTGAATTATCGTTCTTCATCAGGTACTTTGTGACGAACCCCACATAAATCGGTCAAAAATATGCCAACGCTAATTCATTTTCAATTCAATCTCATTGTGATTCAAAACTTGATGCCGCGTACAAAAATGATCTCTCGTAAAAGTTTGTCAACAATGGAATCTGAGCATGAATACCTCACTCAAAAACAGCTATTGGCGAACCTTTCTCTAAATTCCATGGACAAAAATTAACTTTCGGCTTGCCAAGGATACCTTAAGACACACGCAATTACCCCAACACTTTTACCCAAAACGCACGACCCACATCCGGCGCGGTGTCCCCGTGCATTTGCCGGCCTCGCCCTACATTCATGAAGACAAACACGAAATAATCACAAGGGGCACGGCCTGGGCTAGGTAACGACCATCAGTGGTGACATTAAGGCTCATGCCGGGGCTGTGTATGGGAGATGAGGGGAGCTGGACACCGACCTAATCTGCGGTCACGTCGGAACTGAACAAAATGACATCAACTCTGGACCATAAAATTACTCATGGCACCCAACTTTGCGAACTTACTGACAGGGTTTACTTTGGACGCCAAAATTACTCCCAGGATCCATCTTTGCGCATATGCTGCAGAAGTTTCATGCTTTGTGTAAGGGAGTTTGGGTCCCAGCGAAGAGTACAGCCTGGTCTGACTCTGGGCAACAGTTAGGTGTCTATGGTAGCGCTAAGTGTGTGTTCCTTACCGTGTGTACTGTTGGTTGTAATTCAGGGCACGTGCAGGAAATGGCTTCAGGAGAACCGAATGAGCCAGATGATTATGTGTTATTATTGCCGAGTGCACTGGCGAGGGTAAAGAAATGAGCAGCGCGGTGAAAGTTGTCAAAATAGAACGACAACTGATAAAAATTATCACGCATGCAGCCGGGCACTTACGTAATTAAGATGCACACAAAATCCTTCGCCTGGAACCCAAGTAGTATTTCTTTATATATTTCAAGGATTCAGCAATCTAGGTGATGACAAGTCACTAGTTCAAGCAGGGACTTTAGTTTGATGCCGTTCAGTGAGTGCTTCTAGGTGACAATTTCGAGCATGCGATCTGCTAAGTATCCACCCTGAGCTTCACACGATACAAGATTCACGGTAGCTGAGCTCCTGCCTTATCTTGTGAGATACAGGTTCATTTCCTGATTACCTCAGTCTCAGGGTAAAGAGAAGTAGAATTTGTTGAAACGTTGGTTGTTCTTCTCTTCATTTCACTTTCATCTCATCTCAGTTTGGCTCATTTTTTGGTGTCGAGAGAATTGCAGATCAGGGCCGTCACCTCTTGAGCAGCAAGCAGGTAGGCGTTGGTTCAGTGCAGCATCGGGTGATTTTAACGGTCTGTTTCATATTTCAAAAGGAAAGAGAGTTCCCATTCAAACTATAAGAAATTTCTCTCGCTGGGCAGGCGGCACAGTGCCCAGGCCTGTCTGAACCCTTGCTCTCGACCCTCGAGGTTTCATTTCAGAAGTTAGTCTTCCTGCTAAACCCATTTGTTAGAAATTAACGTTCAAATCCCACTAATAACTTATTGATTGCGTACAGAAGGAGGCATTTGGGAGAAATATCCACAACATATTCCTTTCATGATAATCTCTCGACCTTTTTTTGCTCCTGCACCCTTGGGAAATTTAACTCCAAACTTGCACCTCTCACATAGTGACAGCTACGTAAGGATAAACGATAGGAATTTGTGCTCAATTTGAAAAAGAGTAATGTTTTAATCCTTATCCGAATAGACCGTATACTTCTTGCACCCCTTGTAATGCTTTCGTGCTCTCTGAGAGGTCCGAGTGCCTCTGGTGAAGAGCTCTTGTTCTAGATCATCGAATTTTTTTCAAGGTTAACCTCTTTTTCAAGACCATTCAATAAAAAATATTTAAATTTCACTGATGTGTTTGTTTTTAAAGCCACTCTATCTGCACTTTTGAAAGAAAGATCTGTTCATTTTAAATAGTCTTGCTGTGTTTTACGTTTGACCATTTGAGTGTAAACACGTCGGCCGTTTTTCTGTATCTTAATTTCTGCGTGCTGTGAGGCAGCAGATCAAGTGGTGTGTTTGTGTGTGTGTGTGTGGGAAAGGGGGCGGGGAGGGGGGGGCTGGTAAAGTAGTCTTGACAGGTACTCATTTCGAATGTGCCAGGGATTCGTTGTAGGACAACACCATCAAGCCAATGACATTTGCACTTCGCGAATAATGAAGCTTAGCTCCGTAAATCCATTTCCCTGAATTGATGAGTCTTCTTCACTTCACCTAGCGAGACCAACACTGGAAAGTTTGCAGGCATTACAGCGAGGGAATTTGGTCTCACAAAACTCGAGAGTGGCGGTCGGATGATGAGGCCAAATAACAGGACTTTCAAGGTTTACGGCTGGACTGGACATGGAAAATGACTGAATTCTGACAAGGACGACTGAGTCACAGAGGCGATTAGGAGGTTTTGGTCAAACTGGGACTGTGGAAGAAATAAGGCAACGAAAAAATACGGGTTGGGTTTCGCGAGTAGCAGTGAATGCAGCAGAGAAAAAGTTAGGTTTGTCGGAAGTTGCAATGGAACAAACAGGGTTGGGTCTGTTTCATCAGTGGCAGATATAGGGTTGTATTTGCCCAAGCGTTGCATTGTAAAAACAAGAGTATGGCTTCGTTGTGGGCAATGAAACAAATAGGATTAGGTTTGTCGAAAGAGTAGGAATGATAGAAATAGGGTCGAACTTCTTGCAGAGCCGAACTAAACGAAACAAGATTAGCTGAGGAGTCGCAATGAGACAAATAGCCCTGGGTTAGTTTGAGAATTCCAATAACATTTGAAGATTAGGCTGAATACATGAGCGGTCGAATTAGAAGTTTGTGTAACAGAAAAATCGACTATATTTGTGCATCGAGAATTTCACTTATTCCTTGTACAGTGCCATTTTCATATGAAATGCCTTCCTGCCATCGAATATGAACATTTCCTAGAAAAGCGGCGAGTCCCGCAAGCGAAATTTGCCGTCAGTAGTCCCCTGAGAGTCGCTGAACCGCTTCATGCATCACTATGCATCACTATGCATCACTACGCATCACTACGCATCACTACGCATCACTACCCTCCACAGTCACCCAGCAATTACAACTAACTCCCCATGTCAGCAATAGCACATGCGTAAGAACATAAAGTGACAGGATTGAGTGACCTTGTACGTGTATTTGTATACTGATAACGCAAGATATAATACATAGCGAGAAAATATGACTGAGAAACGAGTTATGAAGCAAGATCTACGAAGGACTTTGTAATAACGAAATCATGAATTTTGGTGAAAATTTGCGACTCGAACACGTAGGACTAAGTTTGACTCGTATGATATTTATCCCTTGACACTTCTCTAAACATGCACAGGTAAATTACGGTGGTATACTTCATTTGGCTTTGTACGAAAGACAGTATATACGTAGCTGCCGCCTTATGTACATGAATATTTCACTAGGCTGCCTTTAAATTTTTTGCAAAAATTAACCGCATCCTCCTGAAGGCAGATTTTGAAGTCCAAATAGACGGTAAAAGGTTAATGAGGCCCTGCAACTCAACCCATTGAGTGGCCAATTGTTCTTCATTGTTCGCGTCAGGTGCAGCTGTAACTGCCGTCCACAACGCATTTCTCCTGTGCTGTTCCCTGCACACCGACGACCAAGCTTGCTGTCGTTTCCTAAGGCAGTATTGACTGACTGAAATTTTCTCTGCAAGATGTTCAGCTTTTGTTATCAAGTCCGTATGCTGACTTTAATAGAGTTTAGTATTGGTTTTCGGTCACGAGTTGTGCCTGTATTGGAATGGATTAGAAAATATGCGACCGGAAACAGCTGAGCTTTTTCGTAGGCCTCACCAACACCCTGAGAAAATATTTATCCTAGCCTTGCACCCCGTGAAGAGTGACGTCTGCGCAAGGATGAACGAGAGGACAACGAAATAACATTGCATGGTTACACTACATCGCATCGCATCATCTCTGTACACATTGCAGGCTGAAATCGAGCGCATAAACAGAGGAATTGTGAAGCAAGTCAAATTTATGTACGCGTGTTCGAGTTCATAAAACTTTCTTCAACGGATGCAAACATCCCCAAAGTGCGTCTCCGTGACAGAGTTTCTTAACCTCTTACAGTCTCCACGGATTCCTAAACCTACACGCATAAAGACACAGCTATTATTTCTCAACGAGCTGAATAAAGCTTTGTTACATCCATATTTACGCAGACAAGGCTGCAGCTATCTCTGCACACAGCGCTAAACGCGGCCTTAGCGCAAGAATTATTTGGTCGCTAAAGTGTAAATTTTCTACGAGAATTTTAGTCTCGGTTCATGTCTCTGTTTTTCGTTGAGGATCATGGCGTTGCAAGTTGGCCCCGCCGATGTAACAGTGTTGGATCCCTTGTAATAGCCTCTGATCCTTTACTCTCCGCTGCTCATCGCAGTGCAGTCTCATTAAAATGAATTAATGTATTCTCATTAAGTTGAATTAATGCATTCCCATTTAATTGAACTCCTACCAGATGATTGAAATGGACCGTGAGCTCAGTACTAATCCTTCATTTCAGTGCATGTTGTAGGCCTCTAAAATTATAGAAACGATTTATAGGGAGTAGAGATAATTTCTTTTAAACGGAAATAATTATCAACTTTAGTCATTGTTTATCGACATCAACGAATATTTTCCAACTTTGATTTCTCTTAATGACACTCATAGGTCGTTAGTTTCACATTGTGTGGTGTGCAGGTGGGGACTACCTCATCACCACTTTGTGTGGTGTACAGGTGGGGACTACCTCATCACCACTTTGTGTGGTGTACAGGTCGGGACTACATCACCACCACACTGTGTGATGTGCAGGTGGGGACTACATCACAAAATTTTATAGATTTTAACTTCGCACACGGGAACGCTTCATAAGGCTGTAGATAGATCGTCTTACAAAGCCATGTGGAGTCATAGCACATACAATGCGGACATAACAGGGTTATGTTGCGAGCGTTTTTGTCACCCATGCGTTTTTCCACTTCGTGCTGTGTCTGTTACCCGCATGCCCATGATGTTTAGTGACAATTAGATGGTCTATCTCCAGCTTACGTGGTTTTATTTTTTTCGCAGAGGATTCTTTGCTTTCCACTATGTTTGTTGTAAACTATGTTAATTTGTGTGTACGCTTCATATTGTTGCTTCGAGGGACTTCAAAGGGCTAAATTTTTAATGGGCTGAATTAAACAATTTTTTGTATTGCTACTCCACTGTGGTTCACGACAGCCATGTTTGCTGCACCATTGCAGCTCACGACAGCCATGTTTGCTGCACCATTGCAGCTCACAACAGCCATGTTTGAGCGTCCTTGCAAGAGCTGTTTGAACTGCAACGCTGTGTCTGCAAATCTTTCATGCCCAGCCGAGCTAACGGCCTCCAATGAAGCGCGTCCTTTTCTTCTTTTTATAATCACCGGAAAATCGCTCAAAACTCTGGGGAAATATTCACGGGGAGCTGCAGGGGCCGCCAAAATTCCTGGCCCAGAATTTTCAGAGATATTTTTCGCCGTATAGCCGCAAAAGTTCAGATTGGAAAGTCCCTTAAATTTGGGGTATTTTTTTATTTGAGCAAAACGCCTCAGCACGAAGGCCGAGGTGAGGATGTTATTGAGTCGGGGGGAAAAAGGAAGTGTTAGGGATTCGAATTTGCCAGCAGCAGTGCAACGCTGTAAGTATATAGTATACTTGCATGGGGCGAATCTTTAATGGGCCTGTTAAAATTTATGAGCAGTAATTTACTTAGATTAAAATTTCTACATTGAACCTTTAGAACCTTTATTAATTCTAACACATTTTACCTTTGGATTTTCAATGCCTTACAGCTACTGGCGTGTGTAGGATGTGAAGAATGCGAATTTTAAGCTTCGTTTTCCAAGGGAAGCACTCCGTGGTTACGTGAAAATCAGCGCCTGGGCCGGGAGTCGAGCCCTTACTTCCCAGCTGGGAGGCTATCACGCTTACTAGTACGCCATGGAGCCTTTGATTGAGCGAGGCTGTAATTGAATGCATTAAACTCTTATCAAACAGTTTATACAACATAATATCCGTCGAAGTACCCGTGGTACTGGAAAGTAAATAGTTACGTGTCCCCATGAACAAAACAACGTTGCCAGCGTTCGCCCGCCTTGATACCTTCGAAATTTTTCGGGCCACGCTGGTGTGCCGCTATTCAGACATGTTGTGTTTAATCTCCCTTCCCAAGGGAATCACTCAGCCTGTGTTGTGGAACCTGGGACCTCTGGACCATACGGGGTGTCCCACGAAAAAATATATCGGAGTTCGAATTGATATGACTGCAGAAATATTATAGCTTATTCAATTCTGTAACAAACATGTTATTCGACTATTCGAACCTGTTATTCGATCAGGTATTTAGGCTACCATTTACATGGATGAAAAAATAATATTCCTGCAGTCATATCAATTCGAACTCCGATGTACTTTTTTGTGGGACACCCCGTATAGGAGACAAGCACGCCATTACTTGTTTTCGGGCAGTTTTCCCAAAACACGTGCCGTGTCGACCGTCCCTGTACGTGGGCTCCACTCATCGATCCCTGCATGCCAGCGTGACTGAGCACGTCCGCGGAACCGGCGTATAGGTCGTATGCTGGAGATCCAATCATGCGATAATAAACATGATGAATAATCCAGCTTCACCGTTCACCGTTCATTATGAAATATAATGTTAAACAGTGGGTAAAGTTTTGTGGAATGAGTATTTGGGTTTGAAAACTTGAACCCTCGATGCTGCCGTTGTTTTACTTTCAAGACCTAAAAGTTTAGCCTGAATTAGAGGCTTGGTGAAACTTTCATTCGTTCAAGACTGAGAATTTCCCGCCAGAGAAAAAATGCTCAACCCAAAACGCTCTCGATTATTTTTCGAAGTAAGCTAACTTTTTTGCGTTTGTTGGATGTTAACGTGTTTGAGCGATAACAAATGTGAACAGGTTAACTGTAACAGACACATTGTAAGGTAAATTCGTAACCAGGTTTTGAAAATTGAATTTACGTTCGTAAAAGTTATGCTAAAGTGATATACCAGGTTATTTTGCAGTTCATTTGAGAAAGTCATGAGTATATGAAGGGCTGCTAATTAAGATTTTAATTTGATTTCCTGGTTTATTTTTTCTCTGCTAGCAGATCAAACATTTGCACGTAGCTGTTCAGAGTGCCTTTCTTGTTAATTGGTAACCTTTTTCTCGATAATTTAAAATCACACTGAAATTTATCGCTCATTTAAAGTACATCCCGCGTCGTGTTTTCGAATACCGCACTCAAAATATAGAAAACGCAAGTTCTCAGAACTACTATTTACACTACACACCGATGCAAGGTCTTAGGGCATCACTTTAAAAAATTAAGATCTAAATTCGAGCATTGAAGCACTGCAGTCGAAAGCGTAAATTTCTTCAATGATACTGCATGAATTACAGCAAGTCTTAAATTTAGCTTTCACTGCTAATTGAAAACCCCGATAATTTTTCGAGGCTTTTCGTACCTTCCAAATATGCACATCGACTGTGAGAACATTGAACACCGCCGTTTTTCTTTTCGCGGCTGTAAAGTGAAGATTCACTGCGCAGTAACCTGCAGTCGAGCGATCCTTCAATGCATTTCCAACAGCGCAATTACAAGTTTATCGAACGAGCGCCCGCAGTTCGAACCCTAACTCAAAGCTCGCTGAAAAATTACGTGTCTATCGGCACACTTCAATTTTTCACATCTGTGTCTTGGCCGCACCGACATTCAATGAAAGAGACGGTAGACGAACGTACTAGTGCGACCCTGTGGGCACCCGATAATCCATAGGGATCCTTCATACACCATCTTTGTCCTTGACATCACTGTACCAGGGGCCTCTGGAGTGGGGCAAGTGCTAAAAGAAGGCTTGCATAGGCTCTTCAAGCCTTCATTAAACCCTCAAACCGCGTCCGAGATCGAACGGCATTAGGATTCACTCTATACTTTTGGACCCATAAGTTTTCGGCCTCGCCAGACGTAGAGGAACTCTATAAAGTCATTAGGATTCACTCTGTACTTTTGGACCCATAAGTTCAGCCTCACCAGAAGTTGAGGAACTCTGTAAAGTCATTGGGATCCACTCTGTGAATCAGGGCTCCTAACTTTTCGCATCTGCAAAAGTTTCACAGCTACAAGTGTTGATTGGGGCTGGAAGTTTGATTCCTCCAAGTGGCTCGTACACTTCTTCAACTCCCGTGCGATGAGATTATCGACAGCCTCCCGCAAACTTTGTTTTCAACATCAATGAGGCAATTTTTACAGTCGGCTGTGAGTGCGGGGAAAAGTGTTTTGCTGCACGTATCACTGCGATGAAAAGTTGGAGTGCATATGAAACATTTCTTTCTCAAAATTCCTAAAGTGAAATGAACAGCTGAAGCTTCTTAATGTCACAACCAGAGGCTTCCGCAATCCAGACCGAGCGTCTGAGTAACCCTTAGTACAATTCCCTTCGATAACTCGATACAATTCCCTTCGATAACTCACCCAGACTGTTAGTAAAATTACCTTCGATAACTCAACACCATAAAACTTTGAACATCATTTCCATCAACACTTCGACCCTCCGAAATTGATTCACAAGCTGCTGAAGCGAAAACTTCCTGAAAGACGGACCTTGTCAAACCCCCTAATCTTAAACGTTGAAGTTCGACCAGGCGGCAAGTCCATAAGCTCTGCAAGTCCATAAGCTCTGCAAGTCCATAAGCTC
>VOMN01036960.1:0-30718 GCA_014899125.1 Orchestia grillus
TTGAAATGGGTTTCCTTTTTTCTGGGACACCCAGTATAAGGCTGCGAGAGTACCGTCTTTCGTGCTGACTTTACTTCCTTCAATTTTCATACCTTCTTCTCATTCTCTTCTTTGTCTTTTCTTCCCTTTCATTCTTAACTTGCTGTTTCTATGCGCTGGGGATACTGTGTGAAAACACACCTTGTGCATAGACTCCCCCTTTTTTTACAGTTCGTACTAAACGGTTCTTCTGTCTATGTCACTAATATTTCTACACACGTGTCCTAAATTCTTAAAGGCTCGAGAATTCTTGCCTTGCATCGCTAATTCAAGGTCATAAGCCGTACCAGATTTCTAAATTTCTGATGGATTCGTAATCAAAATTTACTTTCGTGAATTAGGACGCTCTAAAACATTTGTACTCAGGAAAGTTCTACTCGGATTCGAAAAAAGTTTTATGTGGCACTAACTTTTCGCTACTCAAGATTCAGCTTTGCACTTCACCTTTTCAATTACATACCTCAAAATTGACGTTCCCGAGGCCGTCTCAACTAGAAATTTCAGAGGGAAATACTATGAATAAAAGTAACGAAAGTTGTGAAAAATGAACTGATTTACGCAATTAAAAGACTAGAAAATACACAAATTTTTTTTAGCTATAACTCAAAGATATTCTGTGCATCAGGAATTCATCATAAGAAACTACAAGCTGTTAGCGAAGAGCAATCCGTTGTGTCCTTTAACAGAAGTTAACAAATCTCCATATCGTGACGTACTACCGTTGGTTGCGATTAAGATATTTCACCCACTCAAGAACTGATGTTTTTTCATCTTACGTACTTTAACAAAGCAGGCTAAAAAACAAATTTGAAATGTTAGTCGTCAACATTAACAGCTCACGACTTGAATACTCTCAAGGTCAAATTAATTCTTTTGGTCACAATATGATCGATGCGGGAGCCAAAAAAACATGTACCTGCAATAAAATCTCAGGAACGTTTTGCTGCAACGCACGTCGGATACGGTCTCTTGAGCGTTGTCAGGACTACGTAATTGCAAAGCAATCCGATTTGCCCCATTATGTTATTCTTCAGATCTCTGCTTTGCACGACTGAACTTCAAAAAAACTCGTTTTGCGCCGAAGTGCAACCAGCTCTTAAACTTTTTGGATTGTCCTGAACTTGCTTGACTAGTCTCTTTTTCTTGGCTTCACACAAAATTCATGGAAGCATACATAACTGTACAGAGTTGAATGTGTAACGTATTCGTGCTTGCAATTAGTTTGAAAGTTCATGGACAAATGGAAGAAGGAAGTTTTTTAATTCAATGTTAAGAAAACAGATGATTGTTTTCATGCGTCACAGAGACACGCAATATACTTGAAGCAACAACATTTATCCGTCAATGTATGCAATCTACTTGTTTGTACGCTGATCCCAATTCAACCCCAGAGTTAGGTTTATCGGTCAAGTTTGTAAAGTCAAATAGTACACTCTTCGTAGCCTGATTGCGATTAATATTAAACGATTCCCGATGGGGAAACCAACGTTCCTCTTAGCTCAAACCCAATTTCAAGTCTAACCCCTTAAACTTCTCTTCACTTGTTTTAAATTTTCCGGTAAGATTTTTTTTGCATTTTAAATTCAAGGATGCGACGGCACTTTACTCATCGAACGAATTTTCGTGTTATTTTCATTCATGATATTCATTTTTTGTAAAAACCTTTTCCTGCAAGAAATAAGGATTGGTTAAGGCGATGTCGGGGTTGTCACATACGCTGCGGGTGTTTGAAGTCAACACGTGAGTTCCAGTTTCGTTTGGAATGACAAAATTTTCAAACATTCGCGTATGTGATCGGATCAGCATGTATGAGAGGAAACGAAGGTATTTATTTCCTTTGAGGTGTTCTAATATTTCGAATGATTCTCGGAAAGGAATCAATTTTAAATTTCAATAGCCACTATGAATCTTTCATGATTTAAACACGCTACTCCTGAGCGCTGGTTAATTATTATCTGATATGAATTATATACATCTCTTATTTGAAGTATTATTTTTGCAAGTATTGTTTCTCTTGTTGATAAAATTACTATTTGTTTCATATAATACCGTATTGAAATTTTTATTTTATTTTATCTCATCACTTTCATTATATATGCGAGAACATCCTTGAAAGAGTTTTGATAAAGTGAATGTAATAAATTACAGCCGTAAAACTGAACCCACGTGCAGCTGAAAATTGTTTTCAGTTGATTGGCCAATTTCTGGTGAACGATAGCGCCGAAACGTGTGGAATTTCGTCGTGGCATTAAATGTCATGCATTCACAGTAAATTCGTAAAAAAATCAGTAGATGACTTCCGTACACCCTAAGCAAAAAAATACATTCAAGAATTGATGTGAATTATGTTCTACTTGTCATTAAATCGGTAACCCTGATATGCTGCTTGTGGTAATTAGTAACGTTTGATCGAAATAACATACTGTGCCTTCTGTTTCGTTATTGATTTTATCAACCTGATGATTTTTTATTCGTTCTCATTCGTTAATGTACACTATAATATTTATCAGAATCACAGTGAATGGTATAAGTAAGTATAAGTTTCTGTTTCGAATGTATTACGTACAAATGATGTGAAGAAAAATGAACTATTGTAATATCAACAGACTATGATTGATTTGACCTCAAAGCTCAATAACACGACTCGTGTCACTAACAAAACGTGGAACTAACGGAAGGAAAAAGAATCAAGGGATTTCAAAAGTTTTCACTCAACCAAAACCATCAAAACAAGACCTGACAACCTGACCATAGTTGTAAATAATGAATTATTTTACCCCGTCCGCGTAACTGTTTTGTGTATATTTTGTATTTTATACTCATAGCCTTCAAGTTCAGCGCATGTTACGGCAACAGCACCCGAGCGAGGTGCTCCAGCGCTGCTGTCGAGCGAAGCTGACGGTCTCCTTTCGAAAACTTGCGATGCTCTGCAACTGCGAGTTTTTGCGCTTCCCATGGATGTCCTCAACCTCCTCAGCTATCTTCCCGTGATGATACATCCCCGTCTATCCGAACATTTCATGTAATTTGGATGAGTGATGCCTCCACCAAGGTGGGAATTTCACGTTGATTACATAGAAATGCACGAGACTCTATGTAGATCTTGAGGCATAGACCTGCAGATACAGAGTGTTAGTTTGAGGAGATGATGCAAGAAAAAAGGAAAAAGCACGCGTGCGTGATGCGCAAAGACCATCATCCAAAGATGTCGGGTATTTTTCTATTTCGATGGCCAGAAGCATATCCTATAAACTATGCCATTCGGTCAGCTAAGTAAGATGAAGGTATGGCGTCATGAGTTAAGCAAGCATCAGAGGAACCAGTGTTGCAAGCGAACGGTCAGTGTCAAACATACAGTGCCAGAGTTGGGTTGAGTCAGAGACTCAGTTACGTGTCTGCAAACGTGCAGTTAATTCCAGTATAGAACTAGAGTTCAGTCATGTGTGATCAACAGCTCTAACAATGAAAGTTTCTACCAGTGATTTTCCTTTTATTTTTTTGCAAAAGAGTTACTCATCGTACCCCTAGTTAACGAATAAGATACACGGCAAGTTTGTTTTATGCTTGTGAAATTGGGCATCGGTTTAAAGTTGATATTCATATTTTCTCACAAAAGTAGCCTTTGTATTTATTAAAAACACTTTCGATTTGAATTCTTTGTGACGTATGTAATAATTTTAAAAATAATAATACGCATATAAAGAATGAGATTTATATCTCATTAGCACACTCGGTAATTTCAAGATGTAGTAAATATTTCCCGTTTAAAAACTGGAAGCCCCAAGCCATCGAGTTTAAAACATGGCTTCGCACTTTAATTCTGCATCTGTGTTTAGTTTTTTGATGCATCATTTCTAGAAGTCAAGACTTACTGGATCAGTCATTACCTTACTGGAACGTTACTCAAAGGGAGGTAATATGGCGGCACCGGTGTGCCCCGTCTGACACACTGTGAGCCGCTCGTGCAAACACTTTTTCTAGAATTGCACAGAATAGAAGAGAGCAGCAGGGACGAGCCAAGTGGTCCGTCCATTCTTGGGCTTCTACCCAAGTCCTAAGGCATCAGAGATCGAGATCAAAATTTCATGATTACAACACACCGTAACGCACCATCTACACATTGTTTGTCGTGCAGACTGTCACCGAGGACATACCATTGACGCAAGCATCTTGTCACATGATACACATTCTAAAACTAAATTTTCGTGTGATGCAAAAAACGCAGTCATCTTACAGCATCTTATCGTTCATTGAAAAACATTATTTAATGTAGGAATCCATCTATAAGCTTGAACCCGACATTAAAATAGGAATCTAGCATATTTTGTATCCTAATTATTACTAGTAGTGCGAGATTGGGAGAATTACTTATCTAATAAAATTCCTGGACAGATTCAAAAATACCTATCGCTTCTTCGTTACTGAGTTAACAAGTCACAAATACTTTAAAAATTACGAGTGCAACGTATTAGTAGATGGCAACAAATATTTTCCACGTGTATGCTTGAACTGTGGAGCGGCATTTTTAACGTGCTGGGATTTCGGGACCGCTACGAAATCTTCCAGTCTAAAAATTGCGATGCCGTAATTAGGCGCACGACGGATGTCTTTCCATCTCCTGCCTCGCTGACTGCCGGATGCAAGTCTGCATTGCAGTAGCTCAGGGCTTCCCCCTGGGGCCAGTACCCCCTCAGGGAAACCCTCTCTCCCTTCTCCAGGGAAGCCCTTCCACAATCCTTCACATCTCTACAGGCTCATCAATTACATCTCAGCCTTTGCTATATTAATATTTTAACCTTGAAGAAACTGCATCTAAGTGTCATGGTGTTTATTTTCTGCCGTAGATTTATGTGTACATAAAAATGGATGAATTACTGAGTTGTAGCGAACTGTAAAATTTGGAGTTAGTGGACTGCCATCCAATCTAGGAAGTTTCTTGCGGGATTTATGCCCATTGAATAAAGGTTTGCGTCTATGAGCTCCATGCAACCAAGAGTCAAGGTTAGCAAAGTTAGTTATAGCCTTTATCTACATCGGTGAATCTTCACTTGACTTTTGTAGTATACTACGTAGAAGTTCTAACGCAGCTTAAAATGCTCGACAGCGTCTACAGTCTGTACCTCACTCAAATGATAAAAAAAGATACCTTATGATAAGGAAAGCACTGCCGAAGTCAGAGAGGATACAATGACGAAGTGGGTTTTGATTTAATTAAGTCGTAAATGGTACTTGAAACTAGTAAATGGTACCCATGGTGCTGTTTCCAGTAAATTCTAGGGTAACGTAAATGATCAATAGACAATATAAACGAACCCGATCATGCCTGTACCGAGCTTCTAGTAATTACGACTTATATTGCAATGTTGTTCTTGTGAAGGTTAATTTTTATGCATAGGTGGGGCTTGTAGAGCTTAAAAAGCTGCTTTGTAGTTTTATATGATATTGAAATTTCACTAAGTTATCGTTTAGAACTTTTTGAAACGCATACTGACTTTTATTAAACTGTCTGTTGAAGTTAACGGGCGATAATTCATTCAGTGTTCTGATGCGTTCCAAAACATTTGAATCAATTTTTTTCTTTTGTGATACTAATCAGAAATCTTAAGGTTGCTCTAATGGAAAAGTTTCAAGGATTTAAGAGTTTATCATTGGTACCAATTCAATTTCAAATTCGTGATATTTGAAATTTAAGTATTTTTTTAGGTGAGCCCATGTAATTTGTCTTTTTATGCCTATTGACAAGAGAGCAATTGAGACTCATAGGCTGTACATAGTTTACTGAAAACTAGGGACTAGCTTCCAACTCACAAAAAAGTTATTACTGACAAATATGTCTTTTTTATTATGAGATAATCCGTATAGAAAATATTTATAGATACATACAGTTTTTGAAATAGCAATGTGGTATGTGGACGTATATTCATCCGACACATACTCATCGATTCTATCTTCGAGCCAAAAAAAAACTATAGTCAACTCATGTTCAGACATAGATTTCGTCTGAATTTTCAGTCGCCCTCATATATGCATAGCAGTCTATATAAAAAAATACGCTGTCGTAGCTAGGCATAAAAAATAACCCAACAAGAACAAGAGAAACAGGAAAGGCGTTGAAACTAATCTAAAGCTTTCGTTGCGCATGCTATACACGCTGATATGAGGTTCCTGTAGTTCTAATGTTGGGATTTATCAGGCATCAGGCTTCATGTACAGGAGGAAGTTATAGCATATAAGACCTAATCGGGCTTATTCTTTCTTGGATTTAGTACACGTATATCCCACCTACCCAGTCTAAGTATGTTGCCTGAGCTTATATAATGATCTATTATTTTCGCCGCCCAAATGCAGATATGGGCGCCTGATAGTCCGTTATAGACGGAGCGGCGAAATGTTAGACTGGTGAGTTCATTTTGTCGCGTCGTAGAGTTTTATATCAGCGCATATTGGGGATAAATGGACAGATCGGTCCTGTAAAAATTAATATTTCAAGTATCACTCCGTAGTATTATTCCATCAGAAGTTCTTCTGGCTGGTGTTGTAGAAGCTGATTGGACTCGGAGAAAATCTGAATTTACGGCAAACATTTCATTTTAAGTACAAAGTTTTTGTTTCATAGTATGACCGATGTTTCAAGAATGTTTGTTTTTTATTTATGAATTCGCCTTACAAAGCGTCGAAAATCTTGACGCCGTCTTGTTCGAAAAACGGAAAATGGATTTGCTGTAAACAAGATATCAAATAATTTCCTTGAAGTATTTTCAAAAAGAGGCTTCATATTAATATAATCAACTCCCAAAATATTAACATAGGAAACAAACAAGTGGGTGTGCCCTGCAGTGCAACAGTGTCGAGAACAGTTCTGTACTACACTGAATTACGAGCCATAAGTTGCCTGTCTCCTCGCTGGAAACAGCTGAGAGGAAAGAGCTCCATCGCGGAAGTGCTGCTGCTGCTGCAACACACGTGTCCAATTAAATAATCTGGGTGGGTGAGCATTGGCGGTTCGAGGGAGGACCGCAACGAGAGAAAGCGTTAAGTGGCATCGAAAAGCCGTAACCTCTTCACCCCGCATCTCCGTAGTCATTTTGCCCTTTCATTGCTACTGAAGAACGTGGGGAATATTTTGAATTACCGACGAAAGATGTACGTGGAAAGCATTTCCTATTTGTGCAAGCTTTCGATTTTCACCAAAATCGTCTTCAGGTAAAATACATTTAAAACTCAAATTTCAGAAATGGATGTAAGTACAAAAATTTGTATACTGGATACGACGCAAGGAGATGAAATTAAATGATAAAAATAAAGACACCCTAGCGTAAAATAAACAAATCAGCATTATGAAAGGAAATACTTTTCATCACTTCGCTGGTCTTATTTTTAAAAATAAGACTCCACTTCCCAAAAGGAAGTTCAATCTCCAAAACATGCATACGCTATTATATTAAATGTAGAAATAGTTATTTCAAAAACAGCATTATTTTTCTGCTTTTAACCTTCAAATACACACATTACTGTAAATTTTCAATCGAGAAAATTAGCTAGACGCTGATAGGACTCGAGTGATCTTTGCAAGATGCAAAAGACACGCCTCGAGGTGAACATCCGATTTCACTGGAGGCTAAGGAGCCCCCAATGAGAGCGAGGAGTTACTAAAGTAGCCAAAGTTTTGAGGAAAAATGCGAGGATTCTGAGTTTCATTGATGACTGTAAGCTGGATAGCACACTGTGAACCAGCGCATAGAGGAGCGATTGTAAGTTGGCGAAGTGGGTGCAACATAAATGCAATCTATTTATATTTTTGCTCTCCTCACGCAGCATATTTACACTCAAGCGCCTTAATTCATTCATTCATTTTACATAATACATCAATATACCTAACTTGACGTTTTACGCAAGTATGCAGCCGCTATCAAGAAGACGTGCATACAAACATTACGCACGGAATTAGATGCCTCTTGGCTTTCACGCTCTCGAGATCTTGTCGCTTCAATGCGGATGCTACTAACTTCTTTCACTGTCTAGCGCTCGAGAGTAATAATACAGTCGGGCACGAGGAATCGAACGTTGCACAATGCAAGTTTGTGGGTACATTGCATCCGTACCCGTAACGGCAACAGGAAGAAACAGCCCTGGCCATTAGGCGAACGGTAACCGTAATTTGTCCAACGAGCGTCAATGAAAATGAACTTGGATGACATATCGAGGCACACGCACACGCACCTGACACATGCACCTGACAACTCGGAATTATCCACACAGATTTTCGATCGTCGAGTGAATAATGAAACTAAGCGGGTGAGTGTTGTTAACTGGGATCCTAATATTGGTTTGATTTTTCTAATTGTAATGTTCTAGTAATGGTTTGATTACATTTCGGTTGATTTCAGATCGCAATTTGTTTCTCACCAAGACTTTTCATTTTAACTTATTTACGCACCATGACTATCACGTACATCAGTCTGTATCTGGTTACGTCGAACGAACGTCCTTTGATTAAAGCACATGTTCATTTTGACTGTCGGTAAACGTTTAGTGGTTACCTGAATGCATGACGACACAGTAGAGCCCCGTAATTAACGTGCCTTTGATTTACGAATACTTTATTTTGCGAGAATTTTTTCAAGACCGTAAATTGAAATTCCCGAACTTGTGCGTGCCTTGTGACACTATTTCACACAAGTCTCACATTGTACAGAGTGAACCAAAAACCTAAGGTACCCCGACTGATGTTGGTAGCACTGATACACTGAAGAAGGTTCAGAATTTTCTCTTTTTTTTAAATCAACTTGATCTAAATCACTTCATCAAAAGGGTAACTTACTTATGGTCCACTCTATGCGTGACATCTGATTGACTTGTAACTAAAATTCACTAGGCCTGGACCAGGACGCTCTACGGTATCGTTGCGTCTGTGTACTTCTATCCTTTGAGTAACGGTGGATTGAGCAAACTGGTAAAGCGACATAAAAAGTTCCAAGCCTTAGTAAATACTCGCACTAGGCATCGTAAATCTTTCAGTGGCAATAGAATTAAATTCCTGTACAAATAGATGAACGCAATCGTATTGATTCAGGTGTTAATAAATGACACTCTGTAGTTGTGTGCTGTGTAACTAAACTCGTCAGCGTGGGACGAAGAGCGCTAGTTATAAATCATGGATAGGAATGCGATCATTAACGTAGATTCTGCCAAAGATCAATTAAATGTACAGCTAATTGACTAAGCAGTATATGAAAATTGAGGAAATATTCCTCTTCTTCGATGTATGACCAAGAAAGGATTAGGATTACGTCGTAGAATGATACGGTTGGCATGTGTGACTGATTGAAAAATTGCCAAGAAAACTTTTACGACAAGAATTCAGTCGAGGGAGCAAAAGCCCTGCTCAGTAGGAAGCGCTCGCTGAATTCAGTAATTCAACAGAATGTTGATTCCGTGCAGAAAACTGTGACGAAAATTATCACTGGCAGACACGCCCGTGCCATGTGTGGTAGAATTCAACGGCGCTTCAGAAGGTCCTCAGCTTCTATTGATCCAGTCTCGTTTTCACGCATCGGCTTTTCGAAAACTCAATCGATAAACTTCAATACAAGAAAAGTTCTGAAGTTGGATCAATGAAACAGGCTATGAACTGCTGCTCAACACATCTATTAAATATTTCTCCTCCCTAAAAGTGAAGTATTTTGACAAGAATGCTGTCAGTTCTCGGCGCGTTACCCTCGTAGCCACTTGCATTCGAGTGCCGTGTTGGTCAACTTCTAATCTGCATCGGCCTCGTCCGAGACTCTTGATTTCTTGGGTTTTTGCTTGTTCAAGATTTGCCCCTCGTTGAATTCTCTTATAAACTATAGCCGAATAAAACTCAGGTATTTCGAATTGTGTTGTTCCAGAAATCTGTGAGACGATGAACTTCTCATAAACCTAGCTACACTCAACTATTAAAGCTGCCGCTAGAGAGCACTTGGAATGATTTTGTTCGATTCTCTGCCTCAGACCGACACAAAGGCACACGTGAAGCCTCCGGTCTAAACTTCTGTCCGTCTAATGAGTGTCGGTCCTGTGATTGGTCGCGTGCTGTCATGACGTCATGATCGCTGCTTGGAACCGAGGTCAGTAGTCGTAGTGCCCCTACCTGGGCAGACATGGCTCCAGTTTACCTGTGGATGTCGTGCAAAGCGGGGGGTGACGCTCTAGCGCTCGTGCTCCTAATCAAGATTATTTAGGACCGAAAGCGAGTGAAATGGCAATGAACTCAAAGTGTTCCAGCATGCGATGTTAAACACAATATGTTAATCTACAGAAACTGATGCCGATTTGTATTTTGCCGCTTTATTCGTCAAACTTCTGTCGAGAATTTTGAAAGGACAGAAAAAAGGTTTGATGTTGGGCAAAATTAGCACATTCACTTTCATAGGCTGTAACTTAAAAATGTGTGATTCTGAACTACAACTATTGGACAATTTTTTGTGTGCCGGTTTTATACCATCGCTTGGAGTTTTGTACGCTCGAAGATGAGAGCAGTTGGGGGAATTATTTCACGGACGGGAAGTTATAGCTGATACTTTTAATTAGCACATCACCAAATAATATCATGTTTCGAATGGCAAAAGAAGAAATTCGCTTAAATGCAACTGTGGTAGATTTAACTCAACTGCACATAATTTAATAGTGGCCCAGTGACGTAGAGGAATTCAATAAACCACAAATAGTTATATTCATTTGGAGGGAAGAAATACGTGTAAATCTTTTTTACAGGACAAATTCAAGAAGTAAATTGGACTGCAGCTTTTGGACATCTTATTAGAAACGATCATTCATGTTTTGAATAGTTGAAGTTAATTTGCATTATCTATTCGATCTTTCGAGCTCACGATGAACTTGGTGTCCTAAACAACGCACAACATTCGAGGTCCGCTGCACTTAGCAAATTCCATTAGCAGTTACTTTCAGTTGAAGCACAGCGAACACAGACAGCGAAGCCCCACTCAGTTACAGGGGTTTACCGTTTTCTGTCCAAACGAGGCTACGATAACCACTAATTGTCTAGCGTTTTAATTCACTTGTACTTAAAATACCGAAGGAAGGTGTTCCATTACGGAGGTGAAAACGGCGTTACCGCTCTCGCTCCGCGTGCGGCGATATTTGTTATAGGATCTACGTGCTACGTACTCTCAAACAGCTGTAGGCAGCGCTGCAGTTTCTCTCGACCGCATCCTCAATATTTTATCCCAAGATGCTGGATCTATTTTTGCAGCAGAACCGAATTTCCCTCAAAATGCGTGTTTGAATTGAGGTTGGTGTACATTTTCAAAGCGTACTATGTACATGTGCTCTGGATGTTTGTCCCTGAGCGTACAGAGGAGATTACAAGTGTAGAGAAAGCTCTTCTAGGACGCCAGAGAGCTTCGCGTCTGAGTGCCACATGCGCTCCGTACTTTCGCTTTCATCCTCCTCATCTGTTAGCAGAAGCTGCCCTCCTCGTCGTAGGCTCATATGGCGTCTGTTCAGCATAGGCGTGATGCACGTCGCCAAAGTTACCAGATTAGCTGAAACTTTCGACTGTGTTAACCTTCCGCTAGCACAGGCGTGATGCACGTCGCCAAAGTTACCAGATTGATTGAAACTCTTGAGTGTGTTAACCTTCCGCTATGCAATGCACCAACCGTGATGCATTTTCGTGGAATCATTTCATTTCTGCTTTAATTGCCTGCGAAAAATGTTCGTTCAACTGCAGTATAGTTTACAAATTGAAGGGTTAACTTATGAGAACTTGTAATAAATTCAATCTTTTCCACAGGCTCATCGTGTCAAAGAACGTCATTTTTCGAACTATTTCATGACTATATGGTAGATTTGTTTATTTCCAATCGTGGTATTATTATTTGAATTTCATCTTATAGCAGATAATTTTATTAACGTTTATTGTTTATAATTGAAGAATGGAAATCGTTTGTTAAATTTGGTTGATTTATTTTACCAGTGCAGAATGATTCTGTCGTAGAACCAAATGTACGCAACATTCATTTTTCGGTACACGTGCCTGAAATTATTGTACAAACTCTCCCGCATATTTATATGATGATATTGCTTTTCTTTAAATATTTTTTACGCAGCCGAGAATAAAATAATGAGTATGGAAAAATTAAAATACTTTAGGAAAAAGAAATTCAACGCAATCGTCATCAGCATAGTTTCAAGTCGCATAAAACGCACAACAAGCTTGGGCGCTAAATTCGGCAACCTAAGAACCACCAATCAAATCTTCGCTCTCCGAAATTGGCGTACGAGACAAACATTGACGGTTTATGGATCCGGAGTTTTGTTTACGCAGCTTGAAGGGTCAGCACACATCTCACCGTAAATGTTTCATCCACTGTAAATGTTTCCAGCTTGAAGTTCAGGGTATCTTTATAAGTAAGAAACATCCCTTCAGGAGCTGAGACATCACGATTTGAAAGGTAATTACTGTCTTTCAATAATGATATGTGAGTCTAAGTACAAACCTCGTACGAAATACCTTCTCGCGCAATTTTATGTTACATCTCATGTAAAGCGCAAAAGTATGAGCTTCTATTTTCCTCATATTGGGAAAAGTGTTACTCTAAGATAATTAATGATCGATCTCGTGCTTG
Source organism: Orchestia grillus (assembly GCA_014899125.1). Lineage (NCBI taxonomy): Eukaryota > Metazoa > Arthropoda > Malacostraca > Amphipoda > Talitridae > Orchestia > Orchestia grillus. Next base: position 12,672 of record VOMN01036960.1, read on the forward strand.
TTAACTTTTTAATAACGGAAGTAGATCTCACTGATTCGTGCATTCATAAGCTGAAACAGTTTGTACGATCAAAATAACGTGCCTACAACCAATTTATTCTCATTTTATTTCATATTCTTAGTTTCAAATTGTGGGGTCATACAAAAATTTATATATAATTTCCCAAACAAGTCAAATGAATATCAAACGTAGTAAAGAATATCTTGCAAATTAGATGAACTGAAGATAAATCGTATTCAATCATAATTTTAGCAGAAACTTTTACTCCAAGGTAGATCTTCAAAGAAGCAAAAATTAAAAGTTTATCAGCGTTAACAGTAATTAAGGAAGGAAGGGAATACGAAATTTCATTTAGAAAAGAATTGTACAATCAAAAATGTATTCGATGTCACAAAATCGAACAACGATAGTTAACTTCAAAATACCGCCAACTTTCTGCTCAGCACCTATGAAGTCCCAGCTAGTCCCAGCCCTTCTAGTCCAAAGTGGTATCTGAAAGCCTATTTAGTCAGCTGCTCATAGCTCAAAGCGATCAGAGACTGTTTGCTTGTTGACTTGAACGTAAATAGAGCTGAGAGAAAAAGCATGTTCTACGACGAGCGTCGTTGAGCCTCACGTAGTCTGCCCAATCTCTTGTGAATTTATCATAAAAACGAAAGGGAAGAGAAAAATTGGAAACATTTTAATTTGAACGGTTCCATCTCTAAGCTCATTATCAACAAGAAATCTGAAATAAACGTAAGAAAATATTTAAAAATACAAACTGGGAACGTAAGAGTGAAACTCAAAATTGAAATAAGAATCACACCACTAAATAGGAAAAATAATCCTACGGCGATTAAGACTTGGACAGAACTTAGCGGTTTACTATTTTCAGATGGTATGCACTCTGAATTTCATTGAGGGACGGCTTTAACTTGTGAATATATAGAGATTCTACAAGACGAAGATCAAAATTATCTTAGCCAGTATTTATTATTTTTAATTTATCAATACTAATGGGTTAGTCACAAGAAACAATGAGCCACGCAATCTATAGCAGAAATGTGTAGGAAACCTAAGAAAACGACCAGTTCGATGACTCATATCAGCACGTTCTACAACCCTCACAAAAAAGGGTGGCACCCACACATGGCGATGCGCAACGCGTACAACTAGAATTGTAGATGAGGGAACGTCGAATGCTACTCGGAAGCCCATCTTTAAAATTAAAGAAATGACCCAACAGTGCGTTTGTATACGAAAATATCGCAAAACAAAAGTTCAAGAATAAATGGAGATCAAATTTTTAAAAGGTCTCTTTTTACTGTTCTGATTGTTGCCCCAAAAAATTGTTTAAATCAGAGTTCTAGATGGTAAAGCTAATCAGAAAACCTTTTTTAGAAAATCTATTGATTAATCAAGGGATTGCTTTATGCAAGCAGCCATTCTTTGCGAAGTACGAATAAAGAAAACTAAATTCTGAGTGGATGTCGGTTGAAAAGAAGTAAATCAATGTAAGTAATGGCTTATATTCTTATAAGAAATTTGCTTCAAACTTATGTCGGCTTATCATGTCATACAAGCTGTACATATCACCAAAGTTGACTTGAAAGCGGCAATACAATGGTCGATCTTCGATTTCAGTAATTTAAACAAGAATATTGGCATAGTACTAAAATTGCAAAACTCCTGAAAATACATGGATTCATTCCCAGAAATCTGACAGCTATGTCCACATTGCAGAAGGCTCGTGCGCAAAGCTCGCAGATACTGTCATTGACCTGAGAATCGTTTTATTTTGGAATGTACCTTACGCGCATGTACCTTACGCGCATGTACCTTACGCGCATGTACCTTACGCGCATGTGCCTTACATTGAGAGATACCACAGTGTTGATGATAACTCATATACCTCATGGGCTAAATATCTAAAACTTACTCAGGATGTCTCTATAAAATATACTATACTATACTAAAGTAGAAAGAACTTTTCAAGGTTCATCATTAATCAAGTTTATTTGTGTAACCTCCGCCCTGGGCAGAATTTTCATAAACTAATGTTGAGGGATTTTTGTATTTTTTATGTATAATAAGTTTTGAAATTGATCATCTTATATTATGTACTTGAGGAGGTCAAGAAAGGGCGATTACAATTATTCTAAGCTCTTCTATTAAAAATCAAAAATTGATCTGCTCATCCAAAGCTGTGAAATATAAATTAGGTTAAAATGAGTTAACTCCTCCTCGCAGATAAAGAGGTTCAGATCACATGAAAAGTGGTTGTAGTACTGATGAACAATTAGAAGTTTCCAAGACGGGTTTTGATTGATTTTGAATGTAAGCTACATAGAAGTCGTCTTGCGGGGGGACCACAAAATTAGTACATGCACAGCCTAGCAAGAGGCTTAATGACGCACTGTTACAGGGTGCGAAGGCTGTTTGAGGATACTTTCAGGACGTTAAATAAGCAACAATATTTTACCAAGAAATTCTATGTATTTAAATCAACTTTGCACAAATATCCACGACGATACTTCTTTATCAAATTATTCCATAAAGTTACTTTTAATTTCAATGAGTACTTTTATTCGGGTCTGAAATAGTTAACCAGATGAAATTAAGTGATCTTTATTCATTTGGGATATTACCTTGTCAGTCAGCTTTCAATGAAGCTATGACATGGTACAATGAGGATGTCGATTAGTCTCCGTTTCAACAACACTGCACACTTAATAGTCCATAGGGTTTTAATTTCGAGAGTTTGGCAGCCACAGTTGGGAGTTACATGATCATAAAAATTCTCTGATAAGCGATCTTGTGTTACTATGGTTTTGCGATAAGGTGCTGAGTTTTGATGAAAGACCATCCGTTACTATGACCTTCCGTTGGATAATTCATCTAACGGGGCTTGACAGCCATTTTTAAAACGTCTATGTATCCAGCAGCATTGACCCTAAGGCCCTGTGGAAAACTGTAAGGTGACATGAGATGACCTCTACCACTCATAACTCCTTCAACCATCATAGCTGAAGTTAAAGCAACTATGACTTTTATTCTTGAGTTGACATGTAAATTTAAATAGGCTCTCTGAAATTAAAAATTATATTTAAAATGATTTAAGTTTAATAAACTGAAAATGACATGTCTTCAAACAGCCCTCGCACCTTGTATTTGATCTGACCTGACTTAACCAAATATGATGTAAGTGAAGTAGCCAATTTAGACATGGTCTAATTAAATTAGTCATTAACCTAACATGATCCAATTGAATTAGGAATTAATCTAACATGATCCAATTGAATTGGCCTTTTCATTACGATGGCAGTGGCGATATTTCATTACGATGGCAGCGGTGATCGGCGCTACTATGTATAAGCAAAGAACTCTGATGTCACCGTAATTCCAAAAAAGAAATGTATGTGGGACTTAGTAATGCTGTGGGGTCAACGATCTGAAAATGGAAAAAATAAAACTTTCCCTATTATAATTATAGACGCGAGCATTATTTAGTGCTACTGTGACCTCGTCAGAGGCTTTAGATGAAATCTATCGTGAGACACTGTTAAAAATTCGATGAACGATCCGAGTCACTCTCCCTCTCTGTCTAGATCTAGGTGTCCATTTTAGGCTGGGCAAAAAGCGCAGCAGTGCAGAGTGTGTCAGGGTTGAAGGCAAGTTTCTAACAAGTCGGTCAGGGCTTGAGAGGCGCTTTCCAACCTTCGTACGATTCATCCAAACACACAGAAGCAAGTTATAACCAAGAAAAAATATGAAAGTCTCAGCAATCAGGTTTTTTTTACGCTCCCTACAAATGCCCTCTTGTAAAATTCACTCTCTCGAACCCAGATGTCATCTTGTGATGCCGCACTTACCTTCACTGTTGCAACTACATTTGTTTCACCTTTCTCTCCTGGTGAATCGCATCTAAACTACCGATAAACGTTGTTATCGTGCAATCAAACTTCCGACTTGCGTCAGTAATTTCGAGGAATTGAGCTTCCGCCGTCTGTTACCTTTTCCTAATATTCGTTTCAATTATCGCGCGAATGTGTTCGGAACTCTCAACTCTCGAATTAGGAATCAATTTCCAATAAATTTCATTTCCTGACTTTTTTGTGATGTACGTTGGAATCATTGCATTAATCCCACTTCTAGTGCAGGAGCAGCCGTTTCTGCGGTAAAAAAATTGTCGTATTTAGATGAAATTTATAAACATTTCAATCTTTCGAACAGTCTTAAAACCATATTTCCGGTGTTATTATAGTTCATTAGAAAGTAATCCCGTTACAAATGTTAAACCCTTAACAAGCTCTCTGAGCTACATCAGACAATGAGCCTTTGAGCGATGAATAACACATTATACAACTAAATTTAACTGTGTTAGCAGCTTCTAGGCTGGTCATTACCAGAAAACGAGTGTTCTAAATTTTACTCGGTACGAGTAGAGCGTCCTAAAACAGTCTAAAGGGAACTTTCTTTAGCTTCTTTCTGTCCTCAACATGTAAACATTACCATCATCAGGACCAAAACCGTACTGACGCGGTATCGTTCCTATGGTTTCCACTTCAACAAACAAACCGCAAGCGTGTGCCCTGGAATGTGATCGATAGACCTAAAGTCTGGATAGTTGTTACCGTAGATTTGCCTGGAAACCCAGCACGGACATGCGTGCAAATGTGCTATGCGGAAAAGGATGTCCGCTCATTTCTTTCCAGTACACTTCTTACGGGCCTAAACAATTACAGTACTGTACAATTTAAAGATGAATCAGTGCCTTACTATGAATTAATTGTAAAAACCGCAGTATCTTCTATGAGAAACCTCATTTACGTTTAGTTGCACGATTTTTAAGATGAACATTTTCAAACGTTGAAGAAAATTAAAGTTCACAGATACAGAGCAAAGTTCACGAACTATGGGATAGTTTTTTTGGAGACATCTGCTTCCCACTGCTTCGAAATATTTTGCGGGCCACTAGACGGTAATAGGAAACTTGTACGAATTAGGTATAAAATGTCGTATTTCGACTTCAAATCCATGTTAACCTTTGAAGTCTCAATTTATTCCTCGCAGTAAACAAGCCTATCTCGTTTATTAGCGCTAGCACATTCGAATTAATGTTTGAATTAAAAAAATACATCGATATGTAAATTGATTATGTGGGACTTAGGATCTATTCCAGATCGTAAAGTGTTCAATTCGGCATTCGAGAACGATATTCAAATAAAATAGTTTTAGGCTTTTACGAGCGTAGCAGCTGGTGAGCCCAGATTACTTCTATCAGTCCCGGAGACGCTACGTGTTTATGTTGGCACAAAAACTTGACCCCTGATAGGGCGTCCGAGGTCAAACATTCGTACACTTTCTGCAGCACAAACTGAAGAGGATGGACTGCTACGCGATAGACACTTTCACTGAGTGCGCTGGCTGAAGGAAAGACTACGTATATGCTAACGAGCTACGGTTGAGAGGAAAGGGCAGCTCTAGCCACTGGAATGCTGATGCAAATTCTAAAACGTTCCTACTCGAGATTTCGGGTCGCCCTTGCGTCAAGTAGCATTCGATACGACAATCGTGGAACACGATCAGGTGAAAGACAAAGTTCTAACCCATTTTGTTGACCGGAAGACTCCACACGATATTATATTCTTATCAGTTATCTAACCCGCTTATTAAAACAGTGAAAGCGATCGAGTAAGTACTCGTGCAAGTCTCTTTCCTAGAGTGGATATCGAATTACACTCGTACAAGTTCATTGGATACGTCATTTGCAGAGTGTAAAGTGCAGATGGTTCAGAAGTAGCTGTCATATTTGTCGACGGGGAAAATGTTCTAGAAAATAGGCGTCTAGCGTATGAGAAGTTTAAGCTACAGACAGTGTAGAAACCTAGAGCGAGAAATTGTCAAGACTGTCCAGTAGAAGGGGACACAAATGCTCTCTCCTGTAGAGTGGCGCTTTGTGAAGCAGCCGTGGCTGCCACGGTCAGGGGGCATACCCAGTTTTAGGACCACAATAAAGTGACCTGGAGCTCTGAAATAAATCCTGATAGAAAGTGTCGGTCGGTCTCGTACGCAAATAAGGTCACCATGGAGTGTGGCCTGCCTGCCGTAGAAATCCTGTGCGTGTCCGTAGAGCTCGAAATTGATCAAATTCGTTTTCGCCATTTCCCTCACGAATTTTTTGGATGAACTTAAATATTCTTGAGCCGATTTGACCTGTTCCGTAAATGTCAGACGACTGGGCGAGGGCGGACGTTAGAATTTTACGTTCGAGACATCCAATTTGAAGTCACGCTCGTGCGAGCAGCACAGATAATGAGGCTCAAAGCAAAACAGGAGTATAAGAGAAAAAAAATCATTCAACTTGGCTAAGTTAATTTGGAAAATCACTACCATTTGCCGCAAATGCTGTACATTCAGAAACATGAAATCAGTGGGTGTAAGTCGTGAACTTCACCACCGTCTTATTTCCTTCGTCGGTACTTAGACCGCTGTCACAACGCGTCCTTTCACTTGTAGGTATATGGAGGAATTGCATTCAAGGACCTAGCTATTATTTTTTGTAGAGCGTAATTTTTTTGCGTTTGAGCAAATAATTAGCTATCGTATGCGTGCACATGAGGTTTTTCATTAATATGAATCTTGAACTGCTTAATGCTGGAAAGTCTGGAAAGTGCACTTGAAATAAAACCTGATATGTATCGTGCAGTGAGCGTGCATTTCAAATCATTTCATCCATTGAAATGCAATAAATGTTCTCTTTTCTAAGAGGGTGTGTGAAACCATAAAGTTTACTAGTAGATTTGCTCTTCATGGAATTGGTCATTCTTAATTTAGGACTGGTCACTATGAATGTCGAATTGTTCATCGTAAAGTTTGAACGGTGAAGTTGACCTGTAGAAACTCGTGTTTCGGTGTGACTACAGCGTGTCCCAGAAGTAACTGACCCTTGCGTTGATGAGTAAATAGGATACCAAATTGTAAGGCGCAGAAGTAACTGACCCTTGCGTTGATGGATAAATAGGATACCAAATTGTAAGGCGCAGAAGTAACTGACCCTTTTAATTTGGATACCACATTTTAATAGGACGCCTTACAGTTTGGTATCCTATTTACTCTTCTACGCAAGGGTCAGTTACTTTTTGGTCATCCTGTATAATGAGGATGCGAAAAATATGTTTGCTCAGTAAGCTTCAAGAAATTGAATTAAAATGTAAGGAATTTCTTTTTCCCACTTTGGAGAATACAGAAATAGAAACATTAGCTGAAAAATTTTATAATAAGAACCTATGAAGCAAGAAGACATGTGAAAATGATATGCGCAATTTGTTAAAATGAATTATCCTGCAATCATATGAGACCGTATGAAAAATACAAATGTGAAATGCGAATTGCTAAGCGAAGAACGAGAATTAGGCAAATAGAACATGTGTTGGTGTTCTCAATCAATTCACGACGCATGCTAACTCAGTTTGACTTCTGGCCTTTTGTCATTCGTTATATTTCTGTTACACGCCTCTTGATTACTACGGGCTATTTTACTGCTATGTACTTCTTGATTGGTTTGTACAATACTTCCTGATCGTTATGCAGTCCTTGATTGTTATATACTTGATTATTACATATATACCTCTTGAGTGCTATGTACCTCCTTGAGTGCTTTGTACCTCTTGATCTGTGGCCCTCGTAGTATTGTCTATGGTCGAACACATGTAAATCTTCTCAAATGGAGCCATTAAATTGAAGCGCTCGTGCTTCAAAGCACATTTACGGTATGACTGTCAAGCTTTCTTAAACTGCTCTTTTTAACAGCCCCTGAGATGACAGTGTTTTTGACCGTTGGATCAAGACCGACAGTAGGACGAACGACCGAACTTACGAGAGTTATAAGATGAAGATGTTTATGTGAGATTAATTAAACTAACTACTTGTAACTGCATGAAGTTGTAAGATAACAAGGGCAGTGTGAGACAGCATAGGCTTGAATGTGCGCCGTCGTTGATTGAAAAAAACTATGGAGCTTTTCTTATTCAATAATTACTACCACCTAGCGTTCGTACACAAATGTGCATGCACGCATTATTCGTACAAGTTTGAATTCAGATCCGTAGTTCTACCCTAAAGCAGACTTCCATAAAATTCCTAGGGCCAGGGCGGAGACCGTTGAAGAAAGCAATCCTGACATCGTGGACGTTAAAAGCGAGAAGACATGTGAGAATGATATGTTCAATTTGTTAAAATAAATAATCCTGCAATGAAACGAGACCGTATGAAAAATGCAAATGTGAAATGCGATCGCTAAGCGAAGAACGAGAATTAGACAAATAGAACAAGTGATGGTGACCAGCAACCATAGCGACCACTATCTTCTTGAGACGCGAACACAGTTTCCCTGCTCATGTTGCGGCTTATGAGGGTTGGAAAATTACGTGAGTGGATCAACGGTCTTAGCAGCGTAAAGGTTAGAGTGTAGCGAGTCAATTAAAACTTTCACTAATGTCGAGCTTAACTTGGGCTTTCGCACCGAAGGTAGGTTTGTTGGTCTTAACTTTCTCAGAAACACAAGTTATTTCAAGTTTCTGTTTCACTATACGGCCTTGTTGACGCCCTAAGCTCGCATTGTTAAAGGTCATCCGACCTCCATAGAATACCTTTCACCCTATCTTCTGGAAATAACTTCATATTTCAAAAATATTTCTATAATTACTAGACAACATAAGATGGGTGCTGTAGGAATTTTCCTACTACATATGGAAGAGGTGGCCATTATGCAGGGGGAGTGAATATATTTTGAATGAAGCCCTTATTCAGATGTAAAAACCAAGACTAAAGTATGTGAGGTTCCCGATAGGCGATCGTGATTTCATCTAAAGTGATTACGGGTTTCAAAAATAAAAATCTCAGTTGCCTCTTTCATTCGCACAGCTACGACTCTCTGTGCATTTTTAATTTATCAATTGCTTAATGAGACATTCTCGAAGATATCTTCAATTAATTTTCAGGGTCGTACGCAATTATAAACATGTTCGGTATTTAGAGAAAATAACATCAGAACACACGAATTAACATCAGCTTCTAGGTCGTAGCTGCAAAGCTTCAAAAATTCCTGAAAAAGATGAATTTCACCAATCAAATAAGCTTATTCCCTTCACTTTAAGCGCTAACTCCGCCGCTACTCTATACTTACGTACTAATATCTACGAGTAATATCAAGATTTAGCTATGGTTTTTCTGTATTAAAGTCGCTTAAAATCAATGCAATAGCTCCTATGCTTCTCTCGATCATGTTTAGGAAAAGACTGCCACCGAAATGAAGCTTATTAAAACTCAATAATGATCAAGTACTCGAACACGGCTAACTCATTCTTCGATACTGCGCTGCTCTCGTAATTATAGAAGCACCTGATATGTGCAAAGCTTTTTTTTAAGTTGAGGCGTAAGTGCCACTTGGGTTTGTCGTGCAAACTGACATTGCGCATAGGCGAGTGGTTCTCGGTTGGTTGCCAGCGGTGGCCCCGTCGACACGACCTCAACCACGAGGCGTTGCGTAACATCGACGCCCTCATTCGCCTCCTCAACGTCCTAGTCTTCTCCTGGAAGTCCTTCGCCGTCGCGCAACAGGATGTGGCAGTCTTATTTAAACAGACTTTGTTTTTCAAGGCTACGCGAGGTGTACGATGATTAGCGTATAGGATACTTGGTTGTAACAATTCCTATCTGAAAGAAGTTTTGTTCGAACTTCAAATCACTGTAGTCGTGATTACAAAAGTTGTCGCAGTGATGGTTTACTCTTATTACAATAGAACTTTTGGAAAACTAGTATTGTAGTGTAGAAACTTTATTCTCGTTTAATATGGTAAACTCTGTTGTTCTCTAGAAAGTATTCTTGTACACAGCTTTAAGTCATGAGAAACTAGATGCAGCTGAGCGATGTGATTCTATTTAAAGAATGTGGTGCTGATATCCCCATAAAAGTAACGTTGCTTATGTCAGCTTTGAAGCGAAAGTTACCAGATTCAAAAAAATCATAGCAATCACTACCTCAAAATATGCGAACCTGTGACGATCGCAGCGAGGCGTACATTCGAAGCAATTTTGAACAGCCATTTTTCAGTTTAGTCTTTAAAATTCAGAAATAAAAACTCTGTAGCACTTGAGAAGCTAGTTCTACTCTAAAAAAGGCAACTCTTTTGCTTAAAAACTACAATCATTCTAGCCACGCAAGGATGGTCCTGTGACTGATATTTTCCACAAGATATCAACTGTAAAATTCGTACTCATTTAACCTTACCATACTTTTATTCAAACCTGGAAAAAGCATGTAACTCCCTGGGTTTTAGACTCATTTCTATTCTGTCTGCTGTGAAACTTTGTACAATCTGACTGAGCTATATAAAGCCCAAGTGCTCATCCCGTCGCTGCCAGTTGTGGGTCATGGAGGAAAACAAAGCACGTGTTCGATCACTGGGAAACTGAAACGTTTAACTGATATGTTAGGTTCCCAGCCAATTTTGTACCAGTTGGACAAATCATGTAAAATAATCATGGTCTTCTACAGTAAAATACCTTGCCATTTCAAGTTAAAAAACTTGTTCGAGGCATCTTGCAAGAAGTTCCTAAAGAAAAACTCGCGGCGTCTGCCAACCGAGGGAAGTATTGCAAGATTACTTTCAGCTCATGGAGGTCTACCCCTGAAAAAGTGCTGGGTGAGCTCGGTGAGAGGGGTTCGGAAGCTGAGTAGAGCGGCCAGTCACTGGTGTTTTGTACGGATTACAAGTGTTTATTATTTGCGTTAAGAAAACCGGAGGCTTGAGGTAGAAATTCGGGTCAGCTCAGGAAGAGTTTATGGTGTTTTGTACAGCACGTGTGTTTATGATTAGCTTTTTATTAGCCCCTCGTCATGTGTTGAACGTACGAGTACTATTGAAACATGGCTCCTCAAGCTTGTTCAATCATGTTCAACGTATCAGTTTGACTTATATTTGCTTTGAAAATTGCCGAAATGTTAACGAATATTAAAAGAAAGTGATAATCACCATATTTAAAACGTTTAATTTTAAAATAAAACAAGAAGGGCCACGGTAAAGCCAACTGTTCAAGATAGATTTGTTCAAAGAACGAAACCAAACTAGTCTGAGTGTCAAATATATATTTTTTATAGCAACGATTGTACTTCTTTTTATGTTTAAAGCCTCCTGTATCAATAGACACTGTAGTGACCACAGAAGAACCCCTTGCCAAGTCACAGTTATCACCTGAGATCGTTTGTTCACTTAATAAACTGGCCACAATTTTGGGGAACTAATAGATTCATACGCACAGAACATACGTTGGACCCGCTCGTCAAGTCACGGTTAGCACGTCATGGCTATCAAGTCATGGTATCACGTAAGATCCTCTATGCGTTCAACCAAGCACGATACAACTTACAAGAGCGTGCATACATGTGGACGAAAGTCACGTTTTATATCGAAATCTCCTCCACTGAGTTGGCTTCCCTGAAGACGTCTGAGCGCACCCCAACCGCTCTCGCCTGGAGGGAGGACAGAGGGGACCAAGGCTCTAGTTTTTACATCGTAGACACGAGCACAATAGTATGTAATAGGTCTGTTTTCACGTGCACGATAATGTTCGAAGACATGTTCTACGATATGAATGTGAGAAAAATATTCGACGTTCTAACGAGATTTTCGGAAGCAGAGTTTGTAAGCCCGTTTTTCTATTCTCTTTTTAACCAAAGAAACGTAATTTTGGTTATCTTATTGATAAAAGCCTAGGATTTTATTTTTCTGGACCCTTGCAAGTGTTTTTTCTGCTCGTTAGCATTCATTTAGGCCTTGAGACCACTTCAATTCAAATCTGGATTATCACTATCCCAACAATCGTTAGAGAATCGGGGGCTTTCCGTGTCCAGAAGCTCCGTGAGATGCACTCGCTTCGGTCTGCAAGGTCAAAAGATTGGATGGTTGAGCCCTACCGTGCCTGTTGAGGCTGGAGAGTCGGCCGCAGATACCATACATGACAGTGCACTTTCGCTCAGGCGGGTGGATGTTAGCACCATCTACAGGGCCGGTCAACATTACTTTACCGACGAGCCCAAATATTTAGCGGCTAGTTATCGGGCGTACAAAAATGTGAAGAACATCCGTGAGGGGCTGTGGACTTGCGAACACCCAGAATTTTGCTAAGGTGACTTTCAACTGAGACAGAACTGCTACCTGGTGAAAGGCGTAGTCAACCTGATGTTCAAATATCCATGTGAACCAAATTGTTTCTCAAATAAAAACTTACGAAAAAAGATCCTCAGAGCTGGTGTTTGTAAGCTCTAGATATCGCGGTAAAATGTTAATGGAATACGTGTTAAAAAAGCTACAACAGTCTCCCTTGCATATAACGAAAGACAGGACTTTCAGATAGCTGGGTTTCGTGCGTTAGAGTGGTCAAGATTTCACACGCTGTAAACACCATTCAGTAGGCCACGTAGCTGCTCCGGTGAGCTAACTAAGGTTGTTTGGAAGGACTTCAGTCACGCACTCCAAAATGAAAGCGTGGAAGCACTTGCAGTGTCTAGACATCGAAGTGCACAGTGTAGCTTTGGGTAAAGATCCGAAACAATTTCAAATGGATTGTTCAAGTGAATATTTTACCAAAAATGACTAAGGAGTCATTATCGAAAATCACTACCTTCACCGGCACAAATATAGCAGCTGCAGAGGGCAACGATTGATCGAGAACTGATGTTTTGAAGACACTGAGCATCGTCATCAAGTCAGAAACGAGTTTTTAACAATAATAGCTCTTACCCTGCAGCTTGTGAGATATCTTGACATATTTTTCAAATCAAGCTCTTTCTGATGGCATTATTTTCAGCCACCTCAAAATTTGAAGGTTGAACCAAGGGTGAATGATAGTGCATGAATTGCAGTTATAGTAATAGCTGAAGATGGGAATACCCAAACCTACAGTGGCAATGAAATAGACGAAAATTCACTCATTTTTTTTGCACTTCTTCTCAGACAATGCAGCGCTCTGGGTCTTATTTTGGAGGGTGTCCGCGCGCAAAAATGGGACGCTCTGCAGCTGACTTAGGGCACAAGCAAACACTGGGAATGACTCTGGCTTTTTGGACTGGGAATGAGTCCTGGTTTGCCTGGCCCTGGACTACGTAGGAGTAGAATGCAGTAAAGTAAGGAACGGGAGAGACAGAAAGCAGCGAACTGATCTCTCCTCCAACTCTCTGTGACCAGGAGGAGGCGAATGTAGTTGCTCTTGTAAATTCTAAAGACCCGTGAGGTAAGTCGGGCACAACAGAGCAGAGACTGCCAGGAGGGATGAAACGCCAAGACTGAAGCTCTATAAAATTCGACAATCACTAGGCAAGCTTGATTTTTCAAGTAGTACGGCAAAGGAATAAAAGGTATTCAGTAAAGCGTATTTTGGCAGCTATTTTGAAAAAAGAGTTTGAGCTCAAGGTAGGAAATACTTGTTAGGACAAAAAATGTTCAATAAAAGAGCCCCAAAATATATTTTCCTCTCATTTTACATATATCGCTCACTGATAATTTCTCCTATATATATATTCCATATATTAAAGGTCGAATAGACGGGTCTCTTAAAGTCATTCTACGTCGAAGGATAATGATTCTGACTCTCAAACAAAAAAGAGAACAACTTGTAATCAAGATGTATTTGCACAAATATTTATTGTTTTAGCTATACAAGGTGTCCCACAAAAAAGTACATCGGAGTTCGAATTCATATGACTGCGGAAATATCATAGCTAATTCAGTTCTTAACAAACATCTTATTCGACTATTCAAAAGTGTTATTCGAACAGGTATTTAGGCTACCAGTTGTATGAATAAAAAAATAAAAAAATAATATTTCTGCAGTCATATCAATTCGAACTCCGATGTACTTTTTTGTGAGACTTTTACTTTTATCTTATTTATATATATTTTGAAGTTCAGGTAAACTTACCTGATGCCAAACTTTACCACACACACAACTCAACCCCCCAAAATTCCCGCATACGAAACTCCGGAGCAAAAAAATTCATTTGCTTTGGCAAAGTTTCGGGACTCAAAATTTCTGGAATCAAAACTGCGGGATTCCCTCCCTCCGCACACGTGCAATGCCCACGAAAGCAAAGGGTGTGTCGAGCGACGTGACCGAGTGCAGTGCGTGGAGGCGTGACGGCGACGGGTCAATACTGAGTATTGCTCACACATTACTGTTACTGCTCTAAATGGCAAGACCGTCAAACCGTGGTGCAGTTGGGGGGAGAGTGGAGGGGTGGTTGATGAAGCAAGGTTCGCCTTGTTAAGCTTTGCTACTTTGGCCACCGTGAAACGCTAGTTCAATGAAACGGGGCTTTCGCTTCCTACGGAATTATTAATGAAGGCATGATCACACAGCAACGTGTGCTTTTAACGTTCCCTCTTGATCAATAAGCTATGATTATTTTTCTGATTTTCTCTTTCTCTACATTACATACATGAGCGGTGTGAAAGTTTTTTATGAATATGCTTCTTTTCCCATGTGAAAAGCTAAAATTGAAGTCTCGGTATCGATAATTGCACTACAACTCACAAATTAAATTATGAACTTACATTGTTCACCTTCAAAGTATATTTTCGCACCCGTGTCACTACTATTATTGGTATTACAGCACGTAAACAGAATAATACATTATGAGAAATGCACCTTCACCTTCTCAAAACATTCACTACTTCTGGACGGACAGAACGATGCATAAACAATACCCTGACGATGAACGTGCTTTTAGATCGAAGCCAAATTTACGTAACAATCAAGACCTTGCCTTCGCATATGGTAAAACGAAGCAACATAATCCAAAGGAACTATATTCATAGGGAGATTTTATCACAGTACGCACGTCTGGAGTGAAGTGAGCTCCAAATCGATAGTCCTGTGCGTGAGAGACCTCTGTTCAACCTAATGCATCAGTCGAGGTAACTGAAGCCTTGTCTAGTATCAGGGAATCCTTTCTCGAGAGGCTCTGACGTCTGCCTGCAATATGAGCTCATACATACCTGCGTACAATATGAACGTATAATTGTGAGCATTATGAACTTATAATTGTGAGCAATATGAGCTCATTCATACCTGCGTACAATATGAACGTGTAATTGTGAGCAATATGACCGTATAATTGTGAGCAATATGAACGTATAATTGTGGGCAATATGAGCTTGTGCCTGCTGAAATATGAACGTATACTAGTGTGGAGTATGAACGCGGACCTATGAGTAACATGAACGTGTGCCTGCGTGGAATTTGAATATATGTATACAAGCGAGCTATGTAACGTATACTAGGTAACTAGAGTGCGATATAAACGTATAACTGGGAGTCGTATGGACGTATGACTGGGTGCAATGTGAACATATAACTAAGTGCAATTTGAACGTTTACCTGCATCCAATATGAACGTATACCTTATTGAAATACAAACGTACACATGCGAACGGTGGTACGAACACCAGCGTTCAATATGGACATATACTAACGTGCCATATGGACGTTTACTAACGTGCCACATGAACATATGCGTGCTAAAATGTTAAATTACTAACGTATAGCAGCGTGTAATATGAACGTATAACTGTGCGCAATATGAACGTATACCAGCGTGCGATATGAGTGTATAACTACATGCAATATGAACGTATATCAACGTGTAATATGAACTTTTACTTGCGTGCAATATGAACGTATACCTGTGCACAACATGAACTTACACTTGCACGTACGTAGTATGAACGTACACCAGCCTGCAATTTACCCTCTGGAACACATGACTCTGTGCGTGAACTTCACGAGGCTACTTTTCTCTCATATTTCAAACGCATCAACATCCCATACTCAATTCCCTGCAAAACGACGAACAAATTTTTTTAAATAGGGGTTACGCAAACACATGAGGACGCTGTAAGTTGATCAAGATCTCCAGTACTTGCTCTTATGTATAATATACAAGGTGTTTGAAAACTAATGGTTCAAACTTTGACTGTATGTATCGAACTAAAAAAAGACTTTTCCAGGAATAATTAAAAGTCAAATCGTTCATCGAACTCGAGATACTGAAACGTAAAGTAGACCGTAGTTTTCCCAACAGATGGATAATCGGCTTTAAGCTAGCACCACGGCCAGCTAGGTCTCCAGATTTGACACCTTCAGATTTCTTCCTATGGGGCCATATGAAGAGTTTAATTTATGAAACTCCAGCAGAGACAGAAATGGGTCTTGTTGGCAGGATCGAATTAACGCTGCAGGACTTATTGAGGACGATCCATGAGTATTTTATCGTGTCTGGGAATCGCTTCTGTGGAGTACCAGAGCTGCATTGACGTAGCGGAAGAAGATTTTGATCATTTACTTTAATTCCAATCCTGTACAAAGTTCATGTAATCAAGCGTGCTTCTATCACCTATGACTCTTGGGACTGCTCCCATTATAGTTGGATAGTCCCACTCAAGTGTGAGATTCGATATTTCAAAAACAACGAATGTTTGGCTTTTACATGTATTTTTCATGAAAAACTCGTTCCTTTGGGTTTTCAAATCTACTCGTAGAGTTTGTATCCTTAGTTTTCGAACACCCTGTATAAAGGAAGTGTTAACGTTTGAATGATTTTAGTTGTTGAAATGAAAGAATTTTAGCAAGTCATTTTTTATTTTACCACATTTTCTTACACTAATTAGCTGCCTTGGTTTCATCATCCAGTACATGGAGAAGCCCGGCCATTGATGATCGTACACACAACAAGATGAAACGACTGGAGACACGCTGTCCTGGGTGGTGTTGCACTTGCTGAATAACTCCTGGTGCATTGCTGAAAATTTGAACTTGCTCGAATCGAAATTTTTCTTATCATTTATTATTATCATCATTATTAATACCCATTTTACAAGGGTATTTTATCATTGTTCTCTCTCTCTCTCTCTCTCCGAAGATAATTATTGCCGCTTCGTTTTCGAAGAGACGTAGAGCCTAATAGCAAGAATTTAAATTTAAATTGTGCGTGTGTATGTAATAAAGTCTAAACAGAAAATTAATGAGCTAATTTAAAGAACACTATTTGAAAGCACGATGCTTATTCTAAATGATTGTCTGGCGTACGAACTTGAAAACAGCTCCCATGAGGAACACCTAAAAAAATCTCCGATGATAATCAAGGGGACCAGTTTGTGAAACGGAATTTAGAAAAAGTTGCATAAAATAGTCAAGGATCGGGTGATTACGAGTAGCTACAATTTCCATTAACAAAGTTCAAGAGAGCAGAATAGGTATTGCCTAACTAGCTAACGTTTTGGTGCGCAATTTGTTTGGAAGAAACAGTAGGATAAATTAAAAAAAGAGGAATTTGATTTGGCTTCTCAAATATCGATCAATTTCAAATCACCTTGCAAGTCTAATAATATGAAATTACACCAGACCTTGGTATTTCAAACCCTACGCCCGTCGAACTGGAGGGTAGATATCTGCACGATGGCAAATGTGGATATTTTTAACATAAGAAAATTGCCGTCATTCGAAAATTGCCTTTTTTTATACTACAATGGTTGATCAGCTATCAGATCTCAGCCTAAAAACATTGCCTAACTCTCTGGCTCTGGTAAGATTTTAATAAAGAGACCTATATATCTGTGAGCATAAATATATCAAAATGAATGCATCATGGTTGAAAATGGACTTAATTTCATCTTAGTAAGAGAATAAAACTAAACTAAGATTAAAAAATACCTAAAATTGATTTATAAGAATAAATGTGTAAATATGTATCTTAATTAAGGAAGTCTTGAAAACCTCTTCGAAAACTCAATAGTTATTACTTCGATAGTAACCTAAGTTATAGCGAACAGCTATAATCAACAGTTAATAAAAAATTAATTACATGAATTATAAAATAATCAATAATTATATCCTCTCAATAAGCGACATGAACTGCAACCGTGCGTTAGAATTACTATTGATTGTTTCTTAAAGTGTTGAATTTTTACTTTCCTTTAAAAATGTCGTCGTCATAATTCCACTGCAAT
>VOMN01036972.1:0-25711 GCA_014899125.1 Orchestia grillus
ATATCAGCAGCACCCAATATCAGCAGCACCCAATATAAGCAGCGCCCATTATAATTAGCACCCAATATAAACAGCCAATATAAACAACCAGTATAAGCAGCGCCCAATATAAACAGCAGGTATAAGCAGCCAGTAGGGGCCTCGCCCACCTCAAACTCAGGTGTTATACATTTCTCTAAGCACCCCTATAGTGTTGGCATCAGTGATGAGATCTCCAAGCACAGCTACACAGAACTATATATATATATGTACATATAAAAACCTACTCGTGGAAATTCGGTGCTCGCTTGCAAGGATATTTAGTAGAAATCGAACAGAAACATTACTGTTATGATACTAAGCTCCCATGATGCCTTTGAACGTGAGTAACGGTTCATGTCAATGTGAGCCACAAAAAAGCAGGCAATGATCGCCGCATTAAAAACGCTTTCAACGTCCCTCAAAAAGCTCATCGGATATTTTGTCCGGCCTCTAATGAGACTGATTGGTAGTTTTTTTGCAGATGGGCTGTAAAAACCTGCATGAGTTCTTCGAACTCAAAATTTTCGATTTATGCAAGGCTGGGATGGGGAAGTACTCCCAGCTGCTTTCTGGGTGACTGATGGGANTGCGAAGAATGTGTGGTTTAAGCTTCCTTTTCCAAAGGAAGTACTCCGTGGTTACGTGAAAATCAGAGCCTGAGCCGAGGCTCGAACCCTAACGTCCTAGTTGCGAGGCTGTCACGCTAACCAGTGTGCCATGGAGCTCACTGCACCAATTATAAGCTGCACCCAAACGATAAAAAAGAAGAACCAAAGTCACCACAATCATACTAAAACAAAACTCTGACAATGATCAGCATAACTGCCTACTTCAAAGACAAAGACTTTTACAATATTATCGATCATGTTTTTAAATCTAAAATTTAAGTGGTACAGATTCGAAGCGTTCCACAGCCGTTCTCTGTGTTTTAAAATCCTTCAACATATTCAAACTCAAGCCAGCAATTAACGAATATGGGCCACCAGTAAAATTGTTTATGTCGTGAATTAGGCGTTATATTTTTTTGTTAAAAATGATTTATTTCACTTATGAATTTTGCACCTCGGACATATCCCCGTTTTCATTAACAATTTTTTCTAGGAGTTTGATTTTCGTTCGAGGACGGTAATGATGGATTTTTATGGATGTGGACCGTTCGCTTTCCAGAACAATCGTAGCGACTTGGGACTTTTATTTGTATCCTCAGCGACTGTGGTGCAAGGCGCGCTCGAGCGGTGCCGTATTTAACCCCTGCTCCTCCTGCTGCTCCTCCTCACCAATGCGATGTTAGACAGCGCAATTTAGACACAATTCTCGAGCGGAAAGCCATTTGTTGAGTCAAGAGGGAATATTAGATAGTTTTAGCTTAGCAGCACGTCGCGATAACTTATTTGTTGAATGAATGAGGGCATATTGAATTGTGTTGGCTTAGCAGCCCATAGTATACCCTCGCTGCTGAATGAGAGAATGATGGATCGTTTTGGCTTAGCAGCCCATAGTGTTAACTCGCTTGTCATTCCTATTTTTTAAAATTTTAACACCGATAATTCGAAAATTTTATGAGCTTTCATTATTAGCGTTTATTATTTTCGACATGAATGTGTTCGTTTTAATTCTCCATCGATGACCTTTCCATTTCCCGTTTTTGCAGGCGATTACTTCCATCTGAATAAATTTTTTGTGGTTGTTGAAAATATTCATCACTGGAAAGAGGAGGTCACCTGTCTAGTGAACTTTTTTGGTGTTCTCCCAACAGAGGTTTTGTTTGCGCATTACGGTACAGGTATTAAGTCGACACCGTCCCAAAACGTCATAAATTGGAATAAATTCCTCAGCTCAAGCGATTCTTCTCACTCGCTCCCGCAGGTCGACGTATCTCTTGGCGAGCCGAATTGCAGAGATCCACTTTTCCCTTGAGAGACGTCATTTTTATTGCACGTGCTTGTTATTTTACGGAGCGCTTACATTCTTTTTTAAATAATTGTTACCATTCGTCACATTAATATCATTGACTCCTCCACACGTAGACCGCGAAAAAAGGCCGCTCTGCATTAGGCGGCGAGCCGTACGCCTATAATTCACGTTCCATCTGACAGCACACTCGCTCAAGGCAACCGAGTCTGATCATAAATCACTTCTGTGTTGACATAAGCCCTTACGCTTGCCAGTGCACCAACAAACGACGTGCTCGCTTCATAAAACTTTGGTTCACGATGACATTATTCTCGATGAGCTGGAGTCACTGAATGAGGCCAACATAAAGAACGACTCGGAGCTCGAACTCAAAGTTCGATGCCTTATAACATTTGAGAATGGAATTGAATTGAAAATGGCTACAGGAACGTGCCGATTTAGTGGTCCATTCTAGAGTTTCTACTTTAATCCTTTGCTCTCAAATAATGAGAATAATAACTCATGTTTCAATATTTTAGATTTAAAACCGCTACCTACCTCAGAGCTAAAGAGTCGATGCAGGCAACAAACAAACCACTTCCTAACTTAGAGCTAGAGACTCAATAAAGAAATTAAATTAAATTTGTATAAACTTAGAGCTAAAAAGTCAAAGCAGTTATTAAATGAAACCGCTGCCTACCTTAGAGCTAGAGAGTCAATGCAGACAACAAATAAAACCCCTGCCTAAATTTAGAGCTAGAAACTCAATAAAGAAATCAAGTGAAAACTATATCAACTTAGAGCTATGGAGTCAAAAGAAATTCAAATGAACACTCACGGTTTTCCCTGCACTCGGTAGGTGCCCCGGACCAGGTGCCGTCAGCCTGACACACGCGTTCCTCGTGGCCGATGAGGTGGTAGCCCTGCAACCACAAAGCCACACGTGCCTTAACCCTCTACGGAACTACTGTCAGGAATAATGGAAATGATAAAGAATGAAGTTTAGTCGTAGATTTGAATTGTTCAGCTCAAAACTAGGGTGAATACGCACACAAACGCCGCAATTGTGAGTGATTCTTTAAGTAATTTTTCGTTCATCCGGAAAGTAAATTTGCCCTTTTAGGGTTAAATGTTCACGTTAGAGTCTTTAATTGGTCAGTTTAAAAAGTAACTACGAATATGAAAGTGTGTAGCTGTGCAGAATGTCTTCGGTTAGTTTTGACGCATCAGTCGTGTTTGTAATGATTAACACGTATGGGGCATTTTCCCTCGCTTTTGTTGTACATATTTGCCCAGATTTTCGAGTCTATGAATACAATCTTTTGCCCTGTCCTAATTTGACCATGCAAAACCAACCTGAGGATTCAAATTCGACAAGTTTGGTATCATTTTTTATGGTTTAAAATATTAGAAAAAATTTGAGCTCTTTCAGCACTATGCACAGGAGCAGAATCTTGTTGAATGATCCAATGATGGTCTTCGATATGAAGTACGGTCATGGATAGTAACAAACCCTTAGTGTACACTTTTCGAATTTCTCAACAATATTCTCATCAGATTTGATTTTTAGGTTATCAGAAGGTTCTCTATCAACATTAAATGGGATATAAAGAGAGCGAAAAGAAGGAACCATTTAAAATCGAGTGTAGAAAATCGGGAACCTATGCACTATAGGTGTGCTCCCAAAAAGGAAGCCCAGCACTTAGAAACAGCGAGTTAAGAATGAAGAGGAAGAAAAGACGAAGAAAAAGTTGTGGAGAAGGAGTGAGAATTGAAAGAAGCAAAATGGGCATGAAAAATAGAGGTCTCGAAGGCTTGTCTAAAACTGAGGTAACCTAACGGTACCACCTGGAGACGTTGGGTCCTATTGCATAAGACAGACAAACCTTACGACCTAACCTCTTTAGAAACATATGCGAATTGAAAGTATAAAGATTTCGAACAATTCTACTCTCATCATCAG
This sequence comes from Orchestia grillus, assembly GCA_014899125.1. Taxonomy (NCBI): domain Eukaryota; kingdom Metazoa; phylum Arthropoda; class Malacostraca; order Amphipoda; family Talitridae; genus Orchestia; species Orchestia grillus. The sequence continues at coordinate 3,878 of VOMN01036972.1, forward strand.
GATCTGAATGAATAATTTTTTTTTTGTAAATATTACAAGTGTAACACATGAGAAATAGATAAAGAGGTTTGTCTGTCACATGATTTAACACAATAGAGGAATAGGATAATTTGTCTAAAAAAGCTTTAGTCCTAACCTATAGCATTGAAGGGTTCAGATTCATTTAAAATTGGCCAACGCCGACGGATAAAGCCGTCGAGCAATATGATGTCCCGTCCTCTGCTAAACCCTATGATTTGAAAAACATTTCCATAAGTCGGGTGATCAGCTGCTAGGGAGTGGTCCCTAATGCTCCTCAGTGTAAAGCTTGCAGGAACCCTACTGGTACGAACAGAAATTCCCGTTCGTTTTGTTACGCACGTCGTCAAATCTTAATTTACAAGTCGCCAGCATTCGATCAGGATTTAACAATTACTAAACTTCAAGTGTAATCCCACATTTCTCTATCAATGAAAGAAATTTGAATAGGTTAAAGTTTGTATGATGGCTAGGTATATTAAAGTAGCGTAGAGCAGACTGTGGGTGAATATTACGTTTGGAGAAACAACGATTTTTATGCGAGTCTCCTTCATGGGATGCTGCAGGCTTACATACACTAAACAGAAAAAGTATCATTTTTGAGACCATTTGACCTTTTTATTGTAACCATCGAGTGCCGAGCATTGGCTTTCCAGCTCGGAAGTCAACCTAAATCATGAATTTTCGGTAAATTCACCCATTTTGGATTTAATAGAAAATATTGGATGCGTGACCGTATTTGATACGAATGTCTTCCCAGGAGGGTTTAGTGTGACGGGCTCCTCTGGGCCGAGATCGAGATGGCCACACACGCGCCAGCCTTCCCACTCGTGTACACCGGCAGCGCACGCCAGTAAGTTAAGAAGATTTACAGGAATTTCCACACAACTTCTCTCTATAATTGGTCACGCTTAATTGGCTTTCGAAACGAGCTCGGTGGGAAAGCTCGAAAGCTCAGCCAATTAGATCGCAAAGTTCGGAGGAAGTCTCTGCAGTTTTCTCGTTAAGAATCCCGACGTTTGCTTTCCGAATGCATTGCGCACCACACCGTCGTCCAGAGGGCCTCCCCTCTGTCAGCTGCGCGGGTCCAGTAAACAGTGGCAGACAGAATTGGGCAGCGAAATACAGATCTCAATATTTTCTTCTTCCTTTCTACCGCACGTACGTTGAAGATATGTAAAGTTAATATACCCTCGCGTGTATTCATCAACTTTGTGGAATCCCAAGGAAACGTAAAATATAAAACTTATTGCAAAGAAAGGCTCAAATTCAATATATCAGTGGTCATAGGTAAAGGGTTTCAAAAGATACAACCTGTACTGTTTTCGCTTTATGACCAGGGGCACTGTTATGCATAGATTTCATTTAAAATCTTTTTGATCAGGCATAAATTTTGGGTCGTGAACTGCAGATGAGTTCATTGTAGACACTTCATTTCATATGATGTTTTTCTAAACAATTGCATACATTCTTACAGTTATCTTAATCAGAAGTCGAGCACGAACGACAAAAAATATCATCCACACTGAAACAATTCTTCCTTCAAACGTTACTTCTCCATGGATTAAAGATTAAAGATTGATTCTTAGCAGATGTACCCCTCTACGTTAGTTCTTTTTATCTTAATTCTCAGAATGGAGACACGTGCACAATTTATGTAACAATAAGCTTCTGATCATCTAGCTGGCTTTTTGCAACCGTGCACACTACTCATTAATAAGCTAGGGCACAAATTCATAGCTTATCTCTCAGTACATAAATAAGAGTATCGAATAAGAGCTTACTAACAAATAAATATTTGGCAGGGAATGCAGGAGAACCATTAGAGGCTCCAGGGAGCTCTACAATAGAGACGTAAAGAGTACACAGGTCGTCCAGTGTACAATGTGGGTCACACAAAAGTGTCGAGGCTAAATTTGGAGCTAAAATTGAAATTGAAAAGGGAGATGTAAATGCTTACAGTGCAGATAAATTGCAAGTTGTATCTGTGATAGACCCAGATACAGATGTGTGAATCTGATACCTGTGATCAATACTTAATGGGTAATAAACATCTGAAAATCTGGACATTTTTAGTGGCACCCCGTATGTGAAATTTCTGGACTTGTTTTACTATTTTTGCAATTATTACTAGATGTTACGCACTTATACTTTCAAGCATAGACTTTCTGTGACAGGACTCATTCATTAGATAATTTCCCGTGAAATTTGCCACACAAAATGAATAAATGAGCATAATGATTTTGGCACCTAAGACTTCTTCTAAGGTCAGGCACCACCTGACTCACCTCCTGACAGCTGCAGGTGGCACTTGACTCACCTCCTGACACTTGTGTCACCTGACTCACCTCCTGACAGCTGCAGGTGTCACCTGACTCCCTTCCTGACACTTGTGTCACCTGACTCACCTCCTGACACTTGTAGGTGGCCCGGCTGCCCACCAGGCGCCCTCCCAGCTCCACGAAGCCAAAGAGCGGGTTGACGAGGTCCCCACACTCCTTGTCTGCAGCAGGGGAGGGGCGGGGTTAATGGGGGTAATGGCACCGTAGTAATGGGGGAGGGTCACAGCGAGATACTTATGGAGTAATACTTTGGTAATGAAAGAGTAACACCTGGGTAATGAGGGAGAGACACCTGGGTAATGAGAGAGCGACACCTAAGGTAATGAGGGAGTGACAGCTGGGTAATGAGGGAGTGACATCTGGGTAATGAGGGAGTGACAGCTAGGTAATGAGGGAGTGACATCTGGGTAATGAGGGAGTGATACCTGGGTAATGAGGGAGTGACACCTGGGTAATGAGGGAGTGACACCTGGGTAATGAGGGAGTGACATCTGGGTAATGTGGGAGTGACATCTGGGTAATGAGGGATTGACCCAGGAGTAATGACGGATTAACTCTTAGTAATGATGAGATATTACAGAAATATTGATGGAACAGCCCCTTCGTAATGAAAGAGTAACACTGAGGTAATGATAAAGCAGCAACGGGGTAATGAAGGAGTAATAATTAGGGATAATGAAGGAGTAATAATTAGGGTTAATGAAGGAGTAATAATTAGGGGTAATGAAGGAGTAATAATTAGGGTTAATGAAGGAGTAATAATTAGGGGTAATGAAGGAGTAATAATTAGCGGTAATGATAGAGTAATAATTAGGTGTAATGAAGGGGTAATGAAGGAGTAATAATTGGGAGTAATGAACGAGTAACGCCTTCGTAATGATGGGGTAGCACCGGGGTGACGATGGAGGGACACTCTGATGATGATGGAGTAACAGCAGGGTAGTGATGGAGTAACAGCACGGTAGGGATGGAGTAGCACCAGGGTAATGATGAAGTAACACCAGAGTAATGTTGGAGTAACACCAGAGTAATGTTGGAGTAACACCAGAGTAATGATGGAATAGCACCTGAGTAATGATGGAGTAATACTAAGGTCATGATGGAGTAATACCATGGTCATGATGGAGTAACACCAGGATCATGATGGAGTAACACCAGGGTCATGACGGAGTAACACCGGGGTCATGGAGTAATACCAGGGTCATGGAGCAGCACCAGGGTCATGGAGCAGCACCAGGGTCATGGAAAAACACCAGGGTCATGGAGCAGCATCAGGGTCATGGAAAAACACCAGGGTCATGATGGAGTAACGATAGCGTCATTATGGAGCAACACCAGAGTCATGATGGAGTAGCACCAGGGTCATGATGGAGTAACACCAGGGTCATGATGGATTAACACCAGGGTCATGATAGAGTAACACCATGGTAATGATGGAGTAACACCAGAGTAATAATGGAGTAACACTTCGGTCACGATCGAGAGTAATAGCGGGGTGGCATTAGAATCGTATTCGGTAACGAAGCAGTATTGATGGAGTAACGCCTATGAAATCACTAGGTCATCAAGCCATCAATAGAGGCTGGGCAAGAAATTACCTTTTAGCTCATGCACGCGCACGATTGCAGTTCAAAACCGACCCAGACAAAAAGTAAAATTGGCCCCCAAGACGGTATGGTAAGGCATTCCTTGGCAGGGGTGACGTCAGCAGCGGGCACTGGGAGACTCGACAACCACTGGTGGCACAGGCGGCCGATGGGGAAATCGAAGGCAATTGCGACCGACCATTTCAACAAGTGATCGACCAGTAGCGATGGCAACTGCATGAAACTAATTCAGTAAGCAGTTAGGTCAGGGGAAATTGTACGTGGATGATGCTCATTGGAAATTGTACGTGTTTGATGCTGATTGAAATTTGTACGAGGGTGACGCTGATTGGAAATTGTACATGGATGACGTTGATTTAGCAAGATTTAGCAATGAGTAGTGGCCAAAACAAGGGGATGACACACGTTCAGCATCAAGTTAGATCAGCGGAAATGGTATGCAGATGAAACTGAATTAGACCTGAGCAGATCAATAGTAATAGGAAGTAGATGAAACAACTTGGACCTGTACTCCACCAGTACCATGCATTGGGTATCATTTACTCTACCAGTACCATGCATGGGTATAATATAAACAACTATCAAAAATGAAACAAATACAGTAGTCACCGCGCAAATATCGGAACTCAAAGAAATAAGGGTTTAAAACTTTAATCGTCCTAAACAACTGATGAAAAACTGCGAAAGTGTATCGTACAGCTAATTTCTGAAACAACATTCTGCACACACACCTCAGAATATTTTGACTTTTTTATACAACAGCTACTACTCAGACCACTTGCCCTGTACCTCATCATCAATCAACTGCGTCACTTTTTAGAACTAACTTTAGAACTGCTCCATGAAATACAACAAAGGCTTGGAGATGGAAAAAAACTACCCAAAGAGCCATTAGCAAATCTGTGCGCGTCCCTAGTGGCAGCACTGCAAGAGATCAGCACTATTAACACGATCGTTATTTTCGGCGCTGTTCAGTTCGCATGTTCGAGGTTCATTTCCGACGGCCAGCGAGGACGGCGAACAGACTTGTCGTCTGCGCAGGTAACGCTACCCGAAAAAGGCGATCCATCTCAATTTTCCCCATTACAGCTGACAGCCTTAATTTTGGCAGCACTCTGTCCAGTGAGCAACCGTTCCAGTCCCTGCACGCCGGCCCTGGACTGGGCTCCTGAACTTGGCTCCGAGGATACTGTGAAGTGACGGTCGAAACGTGAGGCACAACACGGAGGCTCTGTGCTATTTATGTGGACGTTAGTTTCTATCTCTGCAAAGAACGCAGTCCGTCCTCACTGCCGTCGATGCTTTGTTGAAGCTAAGATAAGAAAACTGCTGAACTTGGTGAACCTCATATGCCACACCTACGCCTGGCTTGATGCAGCTCATGCCTCTCACCTGGCTTGATGCAGCTCATGCAACTCACCTGGCTTGATGCAGCTCATGCAACTCACCTGGCTTGATGCAGCTCATGCCCCTCACCTGGCTTGATGCAGCTCATGCCTCTCACCTGGCTTGATGCAGCTCATGCCCCTCACCTGGTTTGATGCAGCTCATGCCACAGATGCCGTCACACAGACACTTCTTACGACGGCTGAGGCAACCGTCGCTGTCGCTGCTGCACTTCCGCAGGCACGTCCGACCCTGAGACACATGGGGGAGACATTGAGGCTCCGTATTTGCTTTATTGTTCATGAAGAAAAACGAAAACAGAACTACACTATTTACTGTTGGTAAGCTTCAGCTCTGTTAAAACGAAGTACATGTTTCCACATCATGTGTATCAGCAATTAAAATGAGTTTTGATCGTGAAGCTATGAAATTTATTTAAAAATTAGTTCGTGAGTAAATAAATTCAAATATTCTGTGTTCTAATTAACTAAACGAATTTTTAAATAAGAAAACTGGGGAACACACTTTCTATTGAGTAAGGCTTGACAGATGTTACTTGGTAATTTTTGTGTACTGAATCCAAAACTGGTCTTATTTTTTCTCTATCACGTCAAGTTTAAAGAACTATAGGATTTTCGTTTTCTCAAAAAATATGAAAAATACTGTACATATCAGTAACAGTGCTCATTTTATGAAAGGTTGTAAACATTAAAATACAATGAAAAATGAAAGAAACAGGCATGAATAGAATGTTTATACATCATTATGTTTTTACAAAGGATACGGCTACAATTGTGTGCAGGTTAATGTAAAAATTTATGTTTGTAGCTTTTCCTGGAGTGTTCAACTTGAGGACTATCGCGTTAGATGCTCCAACAATAGTCAGCCATCATATTAACATCCCATCTACCCTGATAACGCTCTTTTATATCCTTCAAATCTTGGTGAAATCGTTTACCTTGCTCGCCACTAACATCACCAAAATTTTCCAGAAAGTTGACAAGATGGCTATGCAAAAACTGTAATTTAATAATCATGTTGCAACCAAGTGCTTCGTAGCTCTCCGATAGTTTTGAACAGCTTCTGTGTAATTACTTGCCGTGTATTTCCAAGAAAGTTCTTGACAACGTCTTTGAATGATAGCCAAGTATACTTTTCCAGGTCTGACATAGTACCGGTGAAATGTTCATCTTTGATGAGTTGTCGAATTTGAGCCCCATCAAACACACCGGCTTTGATTTTTTCAATTGACAGTCCAGGAAATACCAAGATGATGTACTTCAACCGGTCGCCATCAGTTGACAATGCTTTTACAAATTGTTACATGAGACCTAGTTTTATGTGCCGAAGTGAAAATATTAATTTCATCCTGTCAAAAAGTGGGTCACCAACACGGTCACCAACACGGTCACCCACACGGTCACCCCCACGGTCACCCCCACGGTCACCCACACGGTCACCCACACGTCCTCAGGATACCCACCATCCTTTTGGCAGCCTCTTCATCACGCGGGCACTGCTCCGAGGGCACGTTTCTCGGATTTTTGAAGATTTTCCGTCCAGCGAGCGTTTCGTCATCGTGCTTGTAGTGCTTGGATACCTGGGAGTAGGTCAGGCGAGAATTCGGGAAAATTTCCGAGTTGTCGAGCTTGGTCGGGAACTGGTACCGAGGGGTTTGTCCGAAATGACGCCGCGGGGCTTGCAGGGTTCCGTTTTCGGGAGGGCTGGGATATCGGAAGAGGAATCGGGGATCAGCGTCGTCAGGGTCGGGAGGTATGATCTGGACGGAAGAAGAGTGCGAAGGAGGGGCAGAATGGGAGTAGATGTACGGGGGCTGAGAGTCGGAGGACGACTTCATCGGAGTGATGGAAAAAGATGAGGATGAGACTGAGGCAGAGCTCGGCCATGAGAGTCCGTGGTGAGATGAGTAAGGTGAGTGTGGCGACTTTTGATAGCTAGACGACCCGGGTGAATCCGGGGGCTTGTGGTACCGGGACGAATAACCTGAATTTTGAGAATCCATATGTGATGCATAGCTTGAATCTAGAGACTTCTGGTATCGAGAAGAGAACCCTGAATCTGGAGAGTTTTCATACCGGGGTGAATAGCCAAAATCATTTGGTTTATGGTTAGGCAAATACTCAGACCCTGGCGACCCCTTGTAATGAGACGACGAGCCGAAATGAGCGCCGTGATCTCGTACCCACGGAGAAGGACCGTGAGGGTCAGCGTCATCACGGTGCCGTGTGCGGTCCAGGTCGTCGGGGCTCTGCAGTGACCCCAGCTGGCTGCGCTCTCGGGCGCGGCCAGATGGAGTTGCGGAAGCTTCGATCTTCACGCCATCTGTCGAAGATAAAATAAATTAAATACAGCAAACGCTGACCTGTAATGATTAAGTGAGCTGTAGCTGCGACGTATAATTGTGAGTGGGAGAGAGTCCATATATTTTAGGAATTGATATTACTTCACTTGAGATTTATCAATCGTGAATTAAATGATACATTTTTTATTACATTGTCTCTTAAAAATCAGTTAACCACCCGCTACTGGAACTTGATGAAGAGCGTCATTAACTATCACGTAGTCTATCACGTCTTTATAATGACTATTCAAAACTTTTTAACCTCGAACAATTTACTTTTCTTCATGATATGGATGGTGCGGCCCCTACAGCTTAGTTAGTATATTATCAACAGGATCGATCCCGCGTCCTCGTTTTGAATTTCTGTAAATCAAAAGCAAAACTTCTTGCGAAACAGCTCTTTTGGAGCCGTCGCATGTGAGGAACACAAATACGTTAAGCTTCTTTATTATATTCGTTCCCTTCACTTCTGTTCTCAGTTTCGAGCTCCCTAATTTTAGCAGCTCCAGCTCGTCTAACATCAGTCGTTCATGAGCCGCTCTGCTCCATATATCCATTGCATGGAGTTCCCTACGAAGAGTTCGATCAGAAACAGCAGGAGAAGGACCATAATTGACGTTTTGCAGTAGTTTCCTCCTTGATGCAAAGCGATTCCCGTTAAAAATTCAGAACACACGATGGCGGTCCTCATCGGTTAGAATTCACTTCCGACTACAACTTTGTGTTGAATTGCAATATAAATCGGATTGTTTCCATTCTTGGTTGACCTGCATAACAGCGTGGCGTGAAAAATCAATGAATTCCGCTGCTTCTTTCTCAGGGTTTCCCTTAGCCTGACCAAATGTAACGGCCCCTTTTCGTCTTTCCGAGACGTCTCGCTTTCACCCATCGTTGTGGAACAACTAAGAAACGGGCTTACAACATGTTAGTTATGAATGAAGATTGATTCTTGCTCTGTACTAGCATATAACCTAAAGTCCAGTCACAGCTTTAAAATCCGATTGATGAACGTATTAAATAACTGGAGCTCTAGAAACAGTAGGCGACCAATTTCTAGTCCGAGGAGTATGAAATGTGCCTAAAATTTTCATTGTTCGACCCCTCAAAAGAGCACGCTGGTTGAGAGTACGAAAGTTTCGTGAATAAATGAATAAACGCAGGTGACATTTTTACTTCATATCTTAAGTATGCCCCATAGCCACACAGGAATGAAGTACCATTAGCAAGTAAGTAGAGCAAGTTAGAAAGGCATAATGATGCCTCTTGACTGTGTCAAAATCGCCATAAATAATTTCGATGATTACTAGCAACAAAAATTATTCCACCAAAATGTTCACGTGAAGAAGGGCATAAGTGAAAAGTTGGTAGGTCGCTTTGAAAGTGCGTCCGACTAGTAGACTTACGAACGGCGAAAAACTAAGTTTACGACATTTCATACGCATACCCATACACAGTCACCAAAACTTCCCGACTTGAATACATCCGTCGACAAGTTTAGGCTATTATTATTATTTGGCCGGGAAGAATTTATGATGTAAGTTCAAAAGTGAATTTTTGTCATTATATATGCTTGATGAACGGTACTACTAATGTGCCACTGTGCTAGAGCAATGTTTATCAGTCTTATCTTCATCACCATATCGTTTACACGATTCAAACTAAAATTACTAATTCAAGCGATATTAATGATAGACATATTTCTTTTTGAAATGCCTGCATAAGTAATGTAGAGGAGGTTTACTTTAATTGAAATCATTTATACAATCATTAATGGGTACAAATATTACAGTTAAGGCATGCCAAGCAGCTTGAAAGCCAATACGATCACGAAAATAAATTCGCAATGAAGAGAGTCACCGATGAAGAAAATTAAAGGAATCATTTTATAAACCAATACAAGTGTTGAAAAATCCAAACACGACTATTCTTGACGCTTCAAAACATTCTTCTCCAGGCATTGCTCATGAACTCCCAATCCCTCATTATGCACCATTCCAAAAACAAAACACCATAAAATACAATAACCGGTGAACGCTACGTACACATGAAGACGGAAAAAATGCACGACCGGCCATAATAAGGACCTCGACACACTTTGGAAACCGTGTGGAGGCAGTAATGAGGCAGGTCTTGGGACTGTTTGTCAAGGCATCCCTAATGGCTGCTCTGAGAGCGGCAACGGTGTCGTACAGGTGCTTATTGGAGGCCCTCTGTTACACGCCCCTGATGTAATAATCTCAAGGCCTGACAGCAGAGAAGTTGGGGGAAACATGCATAGAGTGACGGGGTCGTGAAAATAGTTCGTCATCCATTCTCAAGTTGAATGGGCCGGATTGTCTGAAACGGAGTCCCGCTGGAAATCATACGGCTTGTCGCTACAGCAGAAGAACACGGTTTCATTCCTGTGTTCAACATGTTGGTGTAACTGACTCAGGTGCCTAAAGGAAAAAATGTAGAGGCATCGTAACTGCTCGCGGCGTACAGAAAAATCACGGAAGCAGGAAACTTGTGCACATCGGTCGGAACCTCCTTGAGTGTTGACAGGAACCGATCATTTTTGTCATTCACCGTGCGGTCAAGGATAAAGTTTTTCTCATCCGAGAAGAACCAGAGCAGTTTAGAATGTGCTGGAAGTTCCAGCTCACTTAAGAGGCGCTTGGCTCCAATCACTGTTCTCTTGGGGTCTCTTGGACGTGACCCAGCCTCTCCTCGGCCCCGGCAACTTGCAACGAAGGTCATCATGAACCACAAGTTGGATGGTGGCTTCGTCAAGCAGGACTTCCTCGTCGAGTGCCCTCCTGGACTTCTCAGGCCCTTTTGCAAGCAGCTTGGAGGGACTCGATGAAGTCGAGCGTCTTAATCCTGTCCAAGTCGCGAGGAAATCGTTTTCTGAGGGAAACGGTTTCCACGGCATCACTGGCGGCTTTCAGTTCTTTCCGAACTTAAAAGGCAAATGATCAGGTGACTTCAAAGAAGGCAGTGACCTCAGATTCAATGTGTCATGCAACTAAGAAGGAGAGAGCAGCTTATCTCTTCATCTCTTAGGTTAGCTTAGTTTTTCCATGTCTACCTACATCAAAAAAAGATGCGCTACGAAGACATAAAAAACACAGCGCAACTTATAAAGCTTGTTCTCAAATAGCCCCCCTAAACTCTAAAGCTTAGTAATTTATTTTTGCGTACTTTTCTTTTCCAAGATTTTAGCAAATCCATTGAGTTCTTTTCATGTTGGAAATGTTTTCGATCAACTGGTCTCGGTCCTTTATTTATAATTGCATTCCTGGCATTGTGCATCAGAGTATCTGGGTTACACACACACAAACACACACATACACGCACACACACACACGCACACACACACACACACACCGAAGACTTTCTGTTGATGGTGCTGAACATGTTGGTGTGAGTCACTGAACACCAAACTAGTTTCTTGGCTCTTCATTCCATTCTGGTGTAAGACAGCATTGTTTGAATAGTTTTCCTGATGAAAAATAAAGATAGAAATTGAAATGTTTTCTCGTTTTGTAAATCTTGTTCATTTAGTCGAAGATACCGACCGACACCAAAAAGTTGACACCAAAGCCTTTACAAAATGTAAAGTACACAGCTTCGTGATGATCAATTCATCATTTTGTGAATGTTTCCGTCTGCCCTCAATAGCTGAAGAGATCAACTTTGAATTCAGTCCGCATTAATTTTCTATTTCTTTTAGATTCCGAAATCGAGAATTACTCTTGCCTTGAAAAGTTCCACTGGCACAATTTTAAGATATCTCTTCCTAGAAACATTAACTGTAGCATTCGAACGATTAAAGTCAAGCACACAGCCGCTTCAAATATTGGATAAGTTAGAGGAGTTTAAAATACACGAAAATATATCGCGTCGTAAAATAGCTCTTCCATAAGCAAAGTCCCTGCGCATATATCTATCGAATATAATTTTCCGAAAAGTTCGAGTCATCTTACGCGCTTAGGTCGTCCTCAACCCTCTAAAGAATAATCCCGAGAATTCTCATCACCGTGGATGTCGTACTCACACGGTCGCTGTCGGTTACACTGACCGTGTGAATGCACCACTGGCCTTCCGTGGGATAATTCGATGAGCGAAAGGTTAGTTTGCATGAAAATGTTGACCAGTCACCAGGGCGTGAGCAGTGCAGGGCTTTCGAGCCTGTCCTCGACGCAGTGACGGACGGAAATCTGGTCCCTGCAAAGGCTGAATGCAGGCATCAAATTATATCAAAAACAGACCAGAATCCAGGTTCTGAAGCCGCTATGCCTAATATTAAGCCCCCGCTCGAGAGATTCAGGTGGCCTAATTGGCCAACTCCTGACGACTGCAGGCTGCTCAAGTCGTCCATCAAAGCTCATCTCCTGAATATAATAGAATAGAATAAATAATAATAGAGTAGGTTCGAAAAGCATAGGTCAGAATAGAATATGTGCGAATAGAAAAGATCAGAATAAAACAAATGAGAATAGAATGTAGCAACAGGAACGAGCCTAGTGGCTACTTCTTTAACCACTACCCCAGTGCGCAAGCCGTGAGAAATCCATTACGCACAGGCAACCGATAGGACGTCACATAGGGGGGCAGGACAGATCAAATTTCAGATAGTACGAGCAGAACTACCACCTGTGTCGTGTGACCACCATCGTCACTACTAACGGTGTTCCCGCACCCTCCCCGAGCTGAGCGGTGTCAGCGAACCTCAATGAAAGAAGAACATGAATCCAACTACTCATGGGAAGCACTTAATGCCCATTAAGCTCAGGGACTTGTTCACTGAATTAACCTCTTTCCGGACAGGTTTTCTGCAAAATACACACCAATTTTGAGATGCCTTCATCTGCTTGAGATTAATGAGTTTAATCAAGAATGGTCGGTTTGTACCGAGAAAAGTCGAGGAAAGGCGAGTGAACTCAGGTCAAATTTTTGTTGTTTTGTTTTTAATCGAAAATTTGACGTGTTTACAAGTACAAAATTGAAAAAAATTCGAGTTGGATAAAAACGAATCTCACTCATCCTTCGCGGAGGAGGGTTAAATACCTACTCAAGAGTGGCATACTCTCTAAATTCTATGTATTGCACTGATGTTTTCTCCACCGAAAGCCTCCCGTGAATTTCAAGACCGAGAAATGCCCGATGCCAAGCGTAACCTGAATCCCCTGAATGAGCTCATGATGACTCTAATGTATATCTGCTTTACTCAATCAACAAAAGTCATCATATTTATGAGCATGTTGTTACACCTGAAGTCATGGAGGACCCAGTATCGTCGATGTTACGCGGCTGAAATATCGCCTCACTCCTACGCGGAGCCCTTAAAAAGAATCGATTACTCTCCCCACGGAGCGGGGTCCCCAGCGGAGGGTGCTCCTTTCCTGCCCAATTTGCGGACTCGTTTCCAGGTGCTGGAGCTACAGACGAGCTTCTTGAGCTCATAATATTTTCCATGTGAACTAAGAAGGGCAGATTAGTCCGCTTCACTGGAGGGAAAACACCTTCGGTGTTTCATCGCCGATGTTACTCTCAAGCTTTTTCGCTCCCGTGAAATGAGGCCAATCCTTTGTGCTGACCGTGAGTCTCTCACGCGACGCTAGCTCTTGAGACTCTCGTTAACATCCAGGTAAGTGATGTTATCAGCACGTCATGCACTGCTTAACAACAACAAGTAGGCCATTTCCAAGGCAATGTACCCTAGTAGATGTATACCCATATGTTTAACATGTGAAAGCTGCAGCACTAAACTGATGAATACAGGCTCCTCCACTCCTGTGTTTACGCAGCCATGGTTGTGCATAGACGATGAGGCTCTGCCAAAAAGGCAACTGCGCGTATAAGTATAGGTAACTGCACGTATAGGTATAGGCAACTGCATGTCTCGACATAGGCAACTGCATGTCTCGACATAGGCAACTGCATGTCTCGACATAGGCAACTGCGCGTATTGGCATAGGCAACTGCACGTATTGGCATAGGCGACTGCGTGTCTCGCCATAGGCAACTGCGGTGACGTTCCATGTCCACCACAATCTTTAGATTTAACCCCCGCAGATTTTTTCTTATGGGGATACCGTAATGGAAAGGCTTACATCAATATGCATAATACTCTCTATGAGTTAAAAAAGAATATCATCGAAGAAATCAACAGAATAACTCCAGTATTTTGGAAAAAATGTCATGGAAAATACTGTACGAAGAATATCTTTGTGCTGAAATAATAAAAATAAAAAACATTTAAAGGATGTATCTAATTTTTTCTTTCATTTTGTAAGTAATTTATCTTTATAGCAGCATTAGTTGTCGTGTAATAAATGTTCAAAATAATTAAGTGACTTTGGTGCCATCTAGTACTTTCCGGTTGAGTTATTTAAATTTCACGAATTTTTCGCTGCCCCATCAATAAATATGGAAACTATTCCATGTAAATATTTGAGAGTGAGCGGGTCAACGTTTTAGATAATTATAGGTGTTCCAGCAAAGAGGTTAGACTGGGTATTTCTATTCAATGATTCAGAGCGCTATGTGGAGTCCGAGCTGAATCTACTCGAGTATAACATGGTGAGGATGAAGGTATGAATAATACGAAGAAAATTCGAGTACGGATGATATGGATACCAATAAGATATTTAGGAATGAGAAATTCAAGGAATAATACCCCAAGAATAACATGATATGAATGTTATAAATATAGTTAAAGATAAATGTAATATAAATATATGTATCATATATGAATGATATAAAAACATAGTGCGAATAAAGATGAAATGATACGAGGAAAAAACGAGTGGGAGCGATCTAGATAAAAATAAGATATTGAGGAGCGACACATTAAAGTGGTAAAATCATGAGTCAATTTCCAACGCTTCCTGAATTTGCAGTGCCACGCTAGATTGGACTGAAGGTTAATGGGAAACACACGGTGACGTTTAATTTCACGGCTGAAAAAAAGACGACTCCAATTAAATAGGAGAATACGCTGATGGAAGCCAAGAAGAACTCCGTGAATATCATCAACACAAATGTAAAATAACATTCATCACATTTGTGAGCATATAGTAGCAAACGCAGCAACGAAGGACTCAGAATCGAGTACATTTAACCTCGGCGTGAGATGAAAGACGATCGAAGCGAAGGAAAGGGTGCAATTAGATAGGATCTGTTAAGAAGATGATACTTTGATGAGGGCGACAAATGAGGGTCGAGAGAAGGATGCAGTGACTACAGTATTTTTTCTTCGCCATCCTGTAAGCGATGAGATGACACAGGCTGTGAGATGGGCCGACAGCAGGCGCACAGTCGAGAATAATTCTCTGTGGAGGCAGAGACGTGTTGTGCTTGCCACATGTTCAGAGAATGAACCGCCTGTTCAATTGCTGGCATGGGCATGGCGCAGAGGGTAGAATGAGCAGGGGAGGGGAAGAACGAGTATTGGATAAAACAGGAAACTCTCGCTTTATCCTTCTCTCGATCTGTCCCTGGCTCGATATACCTCGTGCAGTTTTCTCCATTAGTACAGGGTATCTCGATTTGTCCGTCTACCAAACTCTCTGTTGTTCTACACATTGCTCGAAAGAAAAAGTCTAAAGACGCGCTGACTCTGGAGAGGCCTCTTCCTTCTGTTACCGTGCTTTAGTTTCCTTTCTGCTAACAAATTATAAACTATGGCTACCCTTGTGAGTGACAGTAAAGGAAAACCAGTTACTGAAAGACGTAACAGAAAACCAGTTTGTATTAAGGTGAAATTGAATAATACAGATAAACTGAACCAGAGACAACCGGTTGCTAAAATCAGTAAGGATTTTTTTGTCGCTGAATCAACCGTCAGAAAAATTGAGAAAAATAGAGAGAAAACTCGGCAATGTGCAAGCACTCTTCATTGTGAGGGAAGTAATAGTTCTGCAAAAAATTTGTGGTGCCACTACTGATTACCAACCAAGTACTTCAACTCTTGAAAAATTCCAAAAGGGCTTGAAAATAGCAGAAAATTTGAAGAAAGCTTACGATGAGGTTGAAGAAAATTCAAAAATGAAAGCTATACCTGAGAAAATTTTAGATGCTTTATTATGTACTCAGAAATGCAAACATGATCAATTAAAATTCCAACATACATGTAATTCAAGCCCTGCTTTATTTACATTTCTAAAATGTTTATGCCATTTATCATAGCAGAATGCAAAGCTTATGTATAGTTAAGCTTCATAATTTCAACAAGTATTAATTGCCATAAATATAAATTTTCTTCGTATGTATATATGATATATGAACAAATAGTTATATATTGCGTTTCATTAACTTGTTTTATTTCGTCTTTAACAATTATTCGAATAGGTGCATGCTCAGATGCTAATTATCACAGTTAAGCTTAATTTATTGTTTATTTTACATTTCCGGCGACTCAACACCGTATCTCCATTGTTACACTCTCTCGATTTATCCAGTCTCGTGCCGGTGGATATATCGAGTCTCCTGCACGCTTCACACTCGGACGGGGAACATAAAACTTTCAGGAAAACATTTTTTCTACTCAATGAAATCAATGACCAGCTCGTGTTTACACGGATTTAGCTATTGATGCTAATATAAAATTAGAGAATGCTCACTTTTTAGGTCACCCACCCATGTTTGTTCAATACAACCGTTTTGAAATCAGTGATTTCGCCTTAGTTCAGTACCTCTGAATTCAAACCAGATCGTTGCGTATTCACAGTGTGTTTTTCGTAAAACTCGACGAAATTTAACCGTGTATGCGCTATTTATCAAGACCTTAAAATGAAGGGAAGTCAAAATACTCGAAATAAAGTTTACATCCAGTTGAAAGCAGGCGATAAAAGGTTTTGAGGTCCTTGGCTCAAGCGATAGAAGTTCAGGGAGCTGAAGTAGAAACTGTACGTTGATGTTCCACTAACATTTTACAGCACGTCAGTCATGTCAATGAAGTCCGTTTTGCTTATGGGGAAAAAATTGTTGAAGCACTCGATCTATGCGCTTGACGCGAAATGACTTCGAACATGTTGAACAGAAAATTTCTAATTCAATTTGTGAATAAATAACTTTATAAAGCAATCAGGACAAAACATTTGACCATGAAATAGAGAGGCGACTACCTGCCTTCCCTATATCCACGTGAAAAAAATCTTCGAGAGCATCCCGAGAGTGCTGTCGCTGCAACTGGACATGACAAAAATATGAGCCTCGTTCTTATTTCAGTATTTGAGGGCACTACCGATGCAAAACTGATATTCTATGTTTTGAAGAGCTAAATTGCTTATTGGTTTGATAGGGTATTGTATATTGAAACATGCACTAGCTGACCTGTCCAGCACACGACTGGAAGCATGTCGTGCGACAGTGGATGCCAAGGAGTTGATGTAGAGGAAGGATAGCCTCTTGGTTCATAACCTCTTCTCCCTCACCCAGTTTTGATCCAACGTTCTCAATTACAAGTAGTCAACGAGATTTCGAATTAAAGAAACTAAACCTTTTGAACAAAAATTGAATCGTGTTTTAAGCAAGTGCAGCAACGTACTATAATATACCCATGTACTATAGTATCGAGGACTACCCATGTACTATAATTGTTCACTTTAATTAATCAAGAAGACGTCTGCTGATACGCCTGAAGTCCCTTTGGAGCTCAGTAACGAGGGCTGTGCACAGTTTGCCAAAATGTTGTCTAAGACGATGTAAAAGAAATGCTAATAATCTCAGAACGCGACTAGCAGACATTATTGAAGCTAACCGTAATAATATTTGATTAGATACTACAACTGAAGTTCCAAGCTATCATTTTTACCGAACAATGTGTGTAGATGTCTATGAACTAAATTTAAACATCACTTCATCGTCTGGGTGCTTGTTTTTAGCCGATTCATTATTGCGTGTATTCGCCGCTACAGAAAAGGCACCACAGGCGGCAGCGAATGTCAAATGCAAGTGGGCCCCTTTAGTGTGACCTTCCACTAGTTGGGTCAAGATCTACTTTTTAAAAGAGAACATAAAGGATTTAGTCCTTTGATAAATGAGTTTCGAAGAGAAGAGTAATAGAGCATGATGAAGTAACCCACAGGCAATGCAACTCTGTACCTCTTCAACTTTGATAGTCAACTCACCTTACCCACACACACACACACTTAAAACAATTTCAAGACGGCGTGTTCGACTGGAGTCTACTGGGTCGAATAAGTTGCCATGAGGTCTCAATCTCCTGAGGAAAGAGAACGGGCCAACATTTGCTATCTCAAATATGTTCACAATGAAAACCTTGGGTACATTTCGCTTTTTTATAACTAACGCGAGTCTGATTTATATATTTTTTGTTTTTTTAGCTTCTCCGCCCATAAAGATTTAAAGTCAAACGTAAATGTAATAATTTTATTGTCTTATCAATCTTCTGCAATTTAAAGCAAGTTTCTTTATACTTTGGATTATTTAGTATTTCATATCCTGGTGTATTAAATCAGAATAAAATAACCATCCTAGCTCAAGACAATCAAATTATGTTTCAGAAATTTTGTTCTGCAAGCCAAATATAGACCGACGTCTTTCCGCATTTGGTATTCATTTTCTTTTTTATTCTGTTCAAATTTATTTTATTGCCTCCAGCCCGCTGTATTCTTCAGATTACTCATTAGATTTAATTGTAGTTACGGTCTCCCATGCAATACTGATAATACTTCAGAACTAAATGTCTACCCCAATGAAGAGAATTCCTAAAAATCATATAGGCCTTTAATGCGGATAAATCAGCCAATTCGTGAGCTTTGCCTTAGATTGGTTCAATTAAATAAGAGAAGCGGAAACCTTTTTCCCACCCAAGACGGTCTTCCAGTCTCTTCAAAGTGGCCGGGACCGAGACAATTCAAGAGCTCGAGTCAGTTTGATCAGGAACTTAGTAGAGTGTTTGTCTTCTTCAAAGTTTGATTGCTCCAAGTATCTTTATCCCAAAGCAGCCCTAGGGCTTTCTTGCCCTAATATCCAGCACAAAATAAACGCAAGAATTCTCCAATAGCATCTGAGATCGGGCTTTCGGTAAAGCCCTTATTAAAGAAGCGAACAAGTTACGAGGAATTTTTCGTCTAATATTGGACTAAGGGAACTTCTTAAGTCAGGGCCCGCACACGTTATTTGTGCGTATTGCAACGAGGACTGCGACGCACACGGGCGCTGTAAAATGAAATTCTGCTCGTAGTTTTTCGCATTTGCATTTACAAATTAGAGTATTACTGCTCTGAACAGAAACAATTCGGAGGAACCTGTTCGTATATTGTGAATTTTAGTGGAGAAACTGTACACTTTAACCCAATTTCGCTGGCGAGTTTTGCAGCTCTCATTTCAAGAGAACGTTTCTCTCGTTTCATCTCACACCGACCATGAGACGGCGAAGAAGACCTCGAGTTGACGCCAATGTGGCACGCATTCTGAGTACTTTACCGTAATTTTCTACCAATGAGTTTTTCAAAAGTAGTTTCGGATTCGCAGGACATGCCAGAGTCCAACACTTTGGCTTCACCTCGCACTACCAGAGGAACTTCATCTGCGCAGTGTGTCCTTAATTAACAGCGGCAAATGAACAGTTAGAATTCCAACTTTAATTCAAATTTTAAACTAATGCTGAATAAAGAGTTATCAATAAATTAATTTGAAATCTGAACTTTCTTGCACGGGTTCAACTTCGCATGCTTGCAGAGCAATAGCGTGTAGCTCGATTATGGGAGTTTTTCCTATAAAACGCTTTCATTAATCTAAGATGTGTCCCTTTCGTACAACTGTTAAAAGGCTCTTAATGGTCAATTGATTTTCATAAGAAAGCATTGTTGCTCGGTATCACATAAAATGCTCAAGTGGTGCGGTTTTGAAGCTTTATATTCATATTATACACGTAATTCAAGCATTAGGAAATTTTGTAAATTTGGTACACAGAGCAAATGGGACTCTCCATCGTCTCAGAATTTCGAGGAACTGCTAACGTACAACAATGATCACTCTAAATGCAATGATCTCGGAATCTTCGGTTTCTTTGAAGATCGGACATAACGCACTGCAATGTACTATCCTTGGAGAGTAACTTCTTCAACTTCAGAGGTAAAAATCAAAAAGTGAAACAATAAATACAAATACAGAAAGCGATTAAACATTCAAGTTCTCATTACACATTAAAATTATTACTGTAACAATGAAAGTCGGCTGCGTCGTAGTCACATGACGGAAACACAACCTACCCTCAGAATGGTCCATAAAAACGATTTTTCAAAAGATCCAAAGGCTGGCGGAAGCTGTTGAGCCCCTGGCTTTCGACTGCAATAAGGCGGGATAATTAACAGTATGATTTTATCTCCGGTAATCCCAGTTTCCAGTGAAATCAAAACCGCATAATTAACAGATGCTCTTCATGTAACCTCCACAAACTCAAGTCCTTTTTTGCGAAAATTAAGCGCCCTAGTTAATTAGAAGGCTTCGGCTCTGTCCCTACCAGCTGCTTTACACGAAGCCGTGGTGTGTTCACAGAGACGCCTCTTGCGGTGAACCGTTGAGCTTCGACATGGGAGCACGGAAGGCGTTTTTTTTGTTATTGGCTTCCTTTCTGGCTCCATCAACACTTTGACTACGATTCTCCACACAGGTAAAAGAAAAGTATCTCTATTTTGAATTTAAAAATGAAGGATTTTGGCTCCACAAATTTGGTTACTCATACTCTATTAATTTTCTTCCCAATCAGAACTAGCTTATTCGATTGATGATCACAAATTTGACGAAAACTCGAAAATTTGTATTTATACATGATAGTGTTTCGGTTACATTAGGTTAGGTTAGATGATCGCGTGTGCCATATATGACCTACTCCGGAGGCAAAGTTAAAAGGCTTCGTTTTCTTGTGTTTGAACTACCTACTGCGCGAAGCAATGCTGCCACGCCCGTTGCACTGAAGAGGCAGGGCCGACATTAGGGGCTTGCCTGTTGGGTCGTCTCTCTGTGTCAGCAGTCTGATGTGCAATGATTTCAACTTCCAAGCAGCGATCGTCACTTTTCTGCCGAGACGCTGCTGGCATAGCAACATTTAGAAACATTTATTTATCACAAGTAGTTCACATCAGATACAGGTTTACAATCAAATGAGGAATGCCGAAGAACAGGGATCAGGATATATACCACATGTGGGCCCTAATAAGCTGCAAGACTTTTAGGGCAACCTATATAAAAATGAAGGCATTCAATTTACAGTACACCAATGATTAATAACAAAAAAGTCTTAAGGTTACACTCAGGTATGTAACTTACATGAACTGAATGAGTTGATTAAAATTAAATATTAGGGTCAAAAATTTTCTGAAGGGCAAAAACTTTGTTCGTCTTGTTTTTATCGGTCCAATATCATACTTCTATTCCATATTGAAGAAACTGGTGAATAAGTGTATGATACAAGATTTAAAAAGCATCAAATGGCAATATATTTCTTACTTTATACAGTACATCAATCGATTTCGAAAGTTTATTACAAATGTAAGATGTATGTTTGCTGAAAGTGAAATACTTGTCAAGGACTATTCCCAGAAACTTTGGTGCCAACAAATCTGAGGCAAGAGCATAAATTTCAGGCCCTCCTATGACTAAAAAGACCGACCTCCTTTCTTCTTTCTCCACTTTGTTGGCTTCAAAGTAAACCTCCATTCTCTCCACTTAAAGCTCAAACGATCTATTATTCTTATATGTGTATGCATGTGGTCTTTTACTTCGATTGCCTACTCACACTATTTATGCCAACCCTAGCTGTTAAGTTTTAAATCTCACATATAATAATTTTTCAAGGGAGATTTTTCATACATCTGTGTACCCAAAGTTACGAAGATTGATTTAAAACTATGGATGCTAATTGGGAACCACAAGCAGTGTTTCTCCCGAGTCTAATTTATTGTATGCCATTTCTTATCGATTGCATTACTACGCCAAATGCAACTTACTTATTGTAAATATATGTTTCCAAATAGTTTGGAGTTGATAACCTATATAAAACTAGTTTGTTTATAATCCCGATTACGTAGTAAAGCACATAAATACCCACGTGCCCACAATTTAAAGTGAGCTTGTACTGTATTTGGGACTGTGGCGAGATAAA
>VOMN01036975.1:0-11512 GCA_014899125.1 Orchestia grillus
CCCGTTGAACTGAACCATCTTCTTGTAATTGATCTGTGCTGTCATGCCCTCGCTCACTCCAACGTCCTACTTGCGTCACGCGCTTGCGCTAAAACCGTCCTGGTTAAAACTGCCCTCGTTGACTCAAACGCTCCCCACATACCACGCGCAAGTGCTAAAACAGGCGCGTCTCTCCAGCGCAAATTGATCTCGGAAATTGAGTCGAACACCTCACCTGCAGCAGAGATGCAGGAATTCCGCCTATTGGTCACGCCCATGTCACCACCTCTCTGCTCCAAGGAGTGGTGAGTTCATGCATCACTCCACACATACAGTATGATACGGTAATTATACGGCCCTCGTAATTGTGTACCTCCACGTGAAAAACTAAAAATATGATCACGTGTACATGCCACCGTCTTCATGCTGTTCGGATAAGCTCTCTATAAAAATTTGAGCAGATGCATTAATTCAATAATCCTCATTAATTTAAAAGTTTTGAGCCAAAAATCAAGCCCAGAAAATAATATAGACGCCGCAGACGTCACAACGTAGTTTTGTGCATCACAAGGATAAGCGGAGGGAAACTGATCTTGAGTTTGTACCCCAAGCCTAATGCAGGCGACAAGAAGATTAGATGACTAGTTAGCCTAAAGCTCCCATTATACACAAAATGTGATCCAAAATAAACAATGAGAAAGGACCATTTAGTACGGGGTATAGAAAACGTGGAATCTATGTGCAGGTGTGTTCCCATACAGGATTACTTGAGCATAGAAACAGCACGTTAAAAAGAAAGGGAAAAAAACTGAAGAATTATCAGTGAAAAAGACATGAAAATGGAAAAAATCATAGTAGATACGAAAGATAGAAGTCCTAAAGGCCTAACTGGAGCCAAGGTAGCCGAATAGTTTCCCCTGGGGACGCTATCCCCATAGTATAGGATAGACAAACCTAACTAACCGAACCCTATTGCCTATATCCTACCCTCTGTCCCCTGAGGGGCGAGCGAGAAAAAATTGAGACATTATTAATAGTATCGTTAGTTTAAGCTATAACTTTATTACTCGTACATTAATAGATAAATATTATGCGAGTCAATATATAAGGCGGTCTTGAGCCCTTTGAATATAAATAATATTTTCTAAGCATTGATTCAGCCCGCACGAAGTTCAGACTGTGACACTCGGCAACAGTCGTGGCTGCGTGCTGTCCACTAAATTCTCTGTAAGCCTCCAAGCAAGAACCCAGCTTGGGTGTTCTTTCGTAAATCGAAAGCTTAATTCAACCCCTGCAACCCCGGGGGGCTGAGTGCAGCGGAACCGAATCTGAGGTATCGTAATTGGTGAAGATTTAGGGACGTCAGTCTGGCATCAGCCGGCTGAATAATTCAGTTATGAAAATTTTGGTGGCTGGTAGATTATTTTCCCTGGTATTCTTGCATAATTCGAGGTAAAAATCACGTGTGTGTGTGTGTGTGTGTGTGTGTGTGTGTGTGTGTACGGCATGAAGATAATTTAACACTGAACACTTTTATTCCCACGAAAGAACTACAGGAACTTAAGTTTTTTATCCGTTAAAACGAACGGCCATGCACGTTCGAAAAGCTAAAAGAAAATTCCCGAACTTCCGTTCGTGAAGTGAGCGCACGTGCTCACGCACCTCACACGTGTTGCGCAAGTTCGCGTAGGTGTCGCCGTGTAACGCGGAACTCTTCATAATGAAGCTCCGCCACTTTCTGAATGCGGTCCCCCTATTGACAGTGCATACTAATTGAGTGAAGGACAAGTAACGTATAGAACGTTTCTACGGTCAACACCCAGTTCACGCAACCATCGCGCACACAACAGCCAGCGGCTGAGAGTGTCATTGGCAGATGACGGACGAGACCGATTTAATTAAGGGCAGGAACAAAGTCATGTAATATTCTCACGAGCCAGAGGTGATAGTAAAGACGAATAAAAACCAATATGAATTTCAAAAACTAATCCATGGGATTCAATAATGCCCCTCTGATGTAATTCTCTGTCACTTGGAGAAATACTTCTGAAATGATCTCCTTCATTCAGCTAGAGAGAAACTTGCTTAGGAAGTCAACGACCCAATTCACTTGAGTAAGTCGGCGAAAGTTGTTCAAGACCATACCAGAAATGGACACCAACACCAAAAAGACAGCTAATGCGCCGCAACGCGCTGTTAATTCAGAAGATATGCGGGAGAAACCGCCGAGAAACTGACGCGCACCGCTGTCACTACGTTCTCCCGGCGCTCTGTCAACGAGGTCCCGCCGGTCTCGTCTCTACACTCCCGGAAAAAGAAACTTCCCCTGCAGATAACTTTAGGAAATTCACCATGATGTATCCCGCAATTAAGCGAGAATTATTTATTACATCTCAAGAGAGAGATTGTTGTCACACGGACATCGTGAGCATGAATTATAGAAACAGAGTAAATCGGGAAATATTTTATAAAGAATACATGCAAAACATACTTGCAATAAGAGTACTTCAACTGACACTGGGTAAGAACACCGAAGGAAACGCAAGCCCTAGAAGGAAGCCCTTTCA
Source organism: Orchestia grillus (assembly GCA_014899125.1). Lineage (NCBI taxonomy): Eukaryota > Metazoa > Arthropoda > Malacostraca > Amphipoda > Talitridae > Orchestia > Orchestia grillus. The sequence goes on from VOMN01036975.1 coordinate 2,547, forward strand.
CACGCAAGTGAAAGTAAGACTGATAACTTTTTGAAAGAAAACATGAAAATTCTATATAATCCAAATTAGATCTGGAGACGAGAGTGCAATGACACCCACAGTACTATAACGAAAACGTTCAGAAAAACAGCAGACCTCGGACGCCACAACTCAGCGGAGCATGGAAACCGCCGTCGAAGTGAGTTAGCGGCGCAGCTCTGGCCAGCGCGCAACGCTCGTGTTAGGATATCATCCACAGCTCTAGGCTGGTATACGCTCCAATACATCATTTGATCTAGGAAAGTTGATGTAATTTATCAAAAGGAAACTAGTTAAAAAGGAAAAGTTAAAAAATTGTCTTATAAATATTATCTAACAAAACAGGTTCCAGCTAAAAAAGGAAGTAAAACAAATTATGAGACATAACTTGAATTTTTTAGTTAAATGAATGTTAAATAACAGACATTTTTACAAATGGGTGATGGCACTCATCTTAAGCATTAATATTTTACTCATGTAAAATGGCACGTCGAAAACCTCTGACGGGTCCACGTGATCGGAGCAATGATTACTGATGTTATAAACACGACAATTTCCAGTTATTGAAAATTAAAGTCAACGAAATCAACGAAGTTTCACAACAATACCGATTCACTGGTAAATTTTGAGCTTGAATTTCTAGGAGAAAATTAAATTAATAAACAGGTACATGCCTGTACTTATTATGCTCCTAATTCTTTGGTAAGCCTACAAAATTTTGGGTCAATTATTGACCCCTACAACTATCACGCTTTACAAGCTCGCAGACAAGCACTCAAAAAGTCACTTGAAACTAGAGGGGGCATTCAGGCGCAGGAGAACTTCCACCGTTCGTAAATTCCTGCTCAAATTCAGTCTTGGGTCAAAACCCGCACTAAAATAGCGCTTGATGATCGCCAAGAGAGCCGGATTTCAACTTTTCACAACAAAGACGCAGTTTCCGGAGATACCAAACCTCCTTTTGTTCACAATTCCCTAGTCCATACTTGGGTCTGGAACAAGTTTCCACCGCAACTACGATGGGAGGTACGCACAAGTGAACCAGACATGTGTTAAAATCTGGCTCATTTTTAAGGGCGTCCGCGGCTGAGGAGCATTTGTTGAGGCACGAAAGCAGGGTCGCTTTCCCTGTCGTGGTCGCCCATGCGCCGCTGCAGCATGGGTTGGTTTCGTGCCCCGAGGCAGACCCAGCTGCAACAGCGCGCACACTTCTGTGCTCCGCAACAAAGGCTAGTAACTCAGTACTAGAGGAGAGAATACAATGAGGACTGATATAGAACGATACGATAGCGAGTCTTCATACCTGTAAATTAATAATGCAGAAAAGAAGTTTTTGATGATGATCTGGCTTCACTTTAAATATCAGTAAGAATGAGGAACAATATACCTGATGTTTAAAAAACAGATAGTTTTCGAAATGTCTGATAATCACAAGAAAACATATCTGGTCAACAAATATTTGCACATAGCGGCCCGCGCTGCGATGTTCAGTGTCATGTGCCTGCAGCGAGCGCATGCGTGGCAGGCGCACAACAGGGTTTCTGACGAGAGTGAGCAACAGCAGCACGACCGTCCCCATCAGCAGCAGCAGGAGCAGCCGCAGCACGCGAGACGCAGCCCAGTCTGGCAGGCAGCAGAGCACTCCCGGCCGAGCACCCCGCCTCCGCCGCCGCCTGGACACACTCAGTGGAGCAGCCGACATGGAGCACCCCTTCAGTACTAGCATCACCTGCCAAAGTCCTCCTGCGGCAGCCGACGTGGAGCACCCCTTCAGTTCTAGCATCACCTGCCCAGCATGTCCCCTACCGGAGCTGCCTCTATTGCTCTTTTCTAACTTGTCTTTCTCTCTTAGTTACATTTTACAAAAAGTTTATACCTATTCTACTTATAAAAACTTCAATCGAACCTTAGCACTACCCTCATCTTATAGAAAATTGAATATAGTATTAGGCGAAATAAAATTTGGCGCTTCAGTGAGTTCCTTCATTCATGGCCAGAGCAATGAGTTCATTTAATCTAAGTAACGTGCCTCAAAATTTAAATACACAGCACACGATCATCAAACGAACAGTTCAGCAAAAAATCAACTTAGCATATTTACTGAAACTTGCACTTTCAGTCCACACTCAAAAAATGATGCTCATTCCATTAATTTTTCGTGAGCTGATTCGCAGTATTTTGACTATTCATGTTCCACTATACTGTCGGATGTCGGGCGTTTATCTGAATAAGGTATTCATTTCAAAAATCACAATGTGGTTAATTTTATGCTTTCTTTCATTCCTTTAAACAATTTCTGCGTTCTCTTATTCAAAGTTTCACGATTTTTTCCATAAATAAGTCTTACTCTGAACTCGGTGAACATTTCGTTCTTGGTGGCACAGCAGAAGCACCAAGTTTCAGTGTCGTAATTGGCACAGCTCACCACGCCTGGTACATCAAAAACAAAAAACTACACGAAAAATCGATTGGAGGAAAAGAAAGAAACAGAAACGAAAACATCGATGACGCGAGAGTCATTGGCTTATTTATACCACGGCTTACGTTGCAAAAATACGTCTGATATGGAATGAACTGAAAGAGAAAGCTACCTATATACAACTTCACACACATAACACCTATAATTGGGTTTCCTCTCGGTGCCGTGATCCTGCTGCGAGTAGGTACTGCTGTGGTGCAGAAGCTCTAATTTCCCTAAGATACGACACAGACTATCAGCACATGTGCCAGAATGAAGCTCAAGCACCCTCGGCACTCCCTACTCACAGAGCTCAAGAATTCTGTAAAAACATAAATGATTACAGACCAGCCTTCGTTTAACAGGATTTCCATTGCTGTGTCGTCTGGATCCTTAAATTCGGCCCTTTTGCTCATTAAAAATACGTTTCTCCGCGCAAGTCAAGTCGGTGGATAAATTTCAAGAAATAACATTTTGCAAGCGACGATTAGGATCCGAGGAAATTTATGTGTCATTTGTTGAAATAAAAAAGCGTATGTAACATCCCTTATCTATTTCCTTGTATCACTTATCTATTTCCTTGTATCACTTTTATTGCAACCTCTTTTAAAGATCAGAGTCGATTCATTTTATTGGTGTTACAAAACTATCCAGTTAAAAATCATTCATACAGGTTATGAAGTTAATATTGATTTGTGCTACACACTACACACACACAAACTGTAACTATCGCATGTGATTCTGTAGGTACGTAAACGACCGCTTTAGTTGATACACCCCTATTTCATTATGGTGACCCTATCATTTAGTAGAACTTGCCAGAAAAACTTGCGCTCTTCACCCCACGATAGAAAGCAGTACACATACGTTGACGAGTTTAAGTTTAGCAGATTATATATAAAGCTCAACAAGAATGAATTCGTCCCAGTTCTAGAGAACGATTGACTGGTGACGAGGCAGCAGTCTGCCTCCTGCTGCTACCTCCTCTGACGGTCCAGGTCAATGACTGGAGGTATTTCTCAAAAGGGCGACGGGAAATGTTGACAAAATTTAACGGACAATCAAACGTTTACGCAAATTCGGTAATAAGAAATTGAACTTTCGCTTTACATGAACTCTTAAAACTCAAAAAAGTTGAAAATCATAAAGTAAAATTTGTACTAATCGCAGTTTAAAAAGCACTCCGAATAAAGGTAAACTAATACTTTCTCCTGAATTTAGAGTATTCACATGAATAACCTGGATGAAAATTATTTCATCCAAATCGATAGAATACACATCGAGAGACTTCATAGCCCTATAAGGAGCACTGCCATTCCTGGAGGAGTTTTTAGCTATTCCTCTTCCAAACTCGCATTGTTTTCTTCATAAGCAGAGTGCATTAGCGCATGCAAATAAGTCCATTAAACATGTACGGCTATTAGTGAGATGCGTCATTCAATTAGGAGATAACTTAGTCATTTTTGAGTTTAGTACACAAGTGAAGAAAGTATATGGTATCAACAATCAGAGTGGTTTCTCAGAATAGACAAGGTTTCCCGGTGCCATCGCAATCCGACTATGTCCATCGCATTTTATAATTAACGAAATGTATTGTAGTAAAAACAAAAGCACCTCAAACAGAAACATAATCAAAATTTTTTTTAAACAAGAGGAACTCTGTTCTTCGGACATCATGGTGGTCACAGGAAACAAGAACACAAACCGCTGTCGGCTATCTATCGGACTACTAGATAAATAATCCAGGAAAGCAAAAAAGCAAAGACAAAACTCCTCCACCGAATTTAAATTACGTGTAGATGGTCATGCTCCAGAGGTCAACGACAGCCAGCCTGCGGGACGCCTGCTCGACTCTCGCGGTCACCCTAGAGATGCGCCTCGCAGACATGTCCGGTCTGACCGCCACTGTAACCGATCTTGTAACCCACTGTACCAAAACTGCGCTACATTACGTCTCCAAGGAGGGAAAACTGTTATTTAGGAAGCTGGTACAGTAAAGAAAATTCTCAGTCTCGTTCCTTTGTTTTGACCAGCTAGCTAAGAGCAGTAAACGAAACCACTGACTTTTCTTACTTTTGACATTCAAGCAGAAAAAAAGTCGAGAAAGTAAGGCTATAAAACAGTCCACATGTTGCCTACAAATTCCACGGCCTGCATGCACCATGCACGTTACCCCGTCAGCTTCACTGCCAGATGCTATACAGTCATGTGTGTATGTGTAGAGCACTGTTATGTTGTCAAAAGTAAATCTCATAAACTATGAACTTTAATTTCAAAATTTGCTCTCGATTGATAGAAATTATTTGATACAATTTATTACCACAAACAACGAAGTATTGGTTAAAAATTACAGACAAAGGTTTTTTAACTTCACTGGACATTTTAAATTATGCCTATTTGTGGACTCGAACTACTTGTACGTTTAATGACACAATAGAATTTGATTTTAAACTTTGGTATGTGCAATCTTGCGACTAACAAGTAATAGACGATCAAATTTCAATCTCCGGTCCAGTATATCATTCTTGGAAGTCGAAACCGAGGAGCCATGAGCAATAAGGCAATGAAACTTAACGCGCATTGAACGGTATCTAGCGAAGTCGTGCTACGGTGAAGTGATAACCATGTGATGAAACTAGCAAGACCGTGTGAAAATCCGTTATTCTTATAACTTTTCTCCCGGCAATCTTTCAAATGAAAACGCGTAATTTTCCGAAGACTTCTTTACTTGCTCTAGATGTATGAGTAAACTCGGAAACAGTCGACGAATGTCAAGAGAGGTCAAGGAAAACGAGTCAAATCTTCAGTTTTCATCGAAATTAAAATATTACGAATTTACTCATTCAAAGTTGAAAAATATACGCTGTGCAGAAATGAGTTAACTTGCCTTCTGCGTTGAACAAACTGAGGGTATTAACTTGTTTGTTATTTAACAAAGCCCGTGTAAAAGAGAGAAATGGCTCAACCAGGAATAAGGAATCAGTATAAAGTCATTCTCGACATTTAAAATAAAGATGGAAATCCTTCACACATACGGTTAAGGTAGGAAGATATCAAACAAGAGCTACGGAGAGCTAAACAAAAAAAGTATCTGCGACCTGTTTTTCGAGTCCGTCCATGAAGTGTGTCTTGTTGTTGTCTTCTTGAACAACAGCTCAGCGATAACGCGTTTGGTCAGAAGAACGGTTCTGAGCGAGCCTACAATATATATATAAGCCCAGGCCACAGTGGCTTCAAGGCCAAGATTTTGTGGCAGAAAAACAGCAAGAATTAGAGGTAGTTTCAGAATTACTTGTATTTAGTGTACATTGTAGTCTTCACTAATCTTGATTGACAACTTTGAACTCGAAATTGGATCGAATTATTTCATTAGTTAACTCACTGTTGGTACTCATGGAGAATATTGCGGGAGTGATGCCCCCCTCCCCATGCTCCGACAACGACGGAGATTACTTCAAACAAGCTGAGCGTCGTTGGTGAGAACTAGCTTTAGGAAATCGTTCGAACCATTGTGTTAGTCAACACTTGGACCGCGATTCTTCAATAGGAGAAGTTTCATGTCGACAAATATCTTCGTTGTGAATATAAAAATGAAATATTTTGTTTTAACAAATTTGGCTATCCTATAAATTTACCTTCTGATCTAAACTAACATATATGAGTCCTGAACACGAATTTCATGAAAATATAAAATTTGTATTCATATATATTACTGCTTTGGCAAGATTAGGTTAGGTTAGATGATCACGTGTACCATGTATGGCGCACGATGCGGTCAACGAGTTACGAACATTCATATAAGTGAACAGAGTAGTTGAACATCATTACAGGTACGAATAACATTGAAGTCACGCTACCCAGAACGTCCATATAGGCTCAGAGAGAGCAATGCAGTGACTTCAAGAGTTGGTTACGAATAATATGTCAGCCACGCCCTAAATTTGTTACTTTCAGTTATCCGCTTCCAGAGAATATGCGGCACATGATCCAAGCGATAAAAAATAAATAATGACAATAATTCACAAAGACGCGAGAACTTGAGGGGGGGATCGGCCTTAAAGCCTACACTGACCGTGCACTTCGTACCAGCTCTACTGGAAACTTAGATTCTTCAAAATCAGTTACTTAGCACGTTGACTACGATTCTCCACACAGGTAAATTTACATGCCGACAAANGTGTACCATATATGACCCACTTCGGAGTCAACGTGTTAAAGGTGACAACCGATAAAGCAACGTAAGTACATAAGGCAATGAACACATACCGTTATTGATCAAACTTAAATTTCTTATCACTGGAAGAATATTTAAAGGAAAAAATCGCTACACTTTGACACATAAAACGATTTACACCTTCCAACAATACAAAATAATCTTTTCTGGTACGGTGACACACTATTTCAATTCGTAATTAAATAAAAATACCAACATTAATTTTCAGTTGCACACCAATCTATAATTGTTTTTAACCATTAGTTTTATCGAACTTTCAGAAAACAAAAATTTCATGCGTTTCTACCCTCGCTATTGAAAACAACTCTTGTTAAAAGCTAATCATTGAAAAAGTCACATGGATAGTGTAGAGTAGATATAATGTCTTCAACGATTTCATTAGAGATATTTTCCATGAAAAATATACTCACATTTTCGCAGAGAGGTGTGATGGTTTGAGAACATCTAGTTCCTTCCGGTATTATCACGCACTTTAATAACTAAAGTACAAAAATTCCAGCGCGGCTCTCCAAAAGCTAAATCACATTGTGTGAATTTGCAACGAAGATATAAATTGAGATTTTAATATTTTGCCGATATATTTGTACTTGAATACCAATAACATAGACTTCCGAGGGAATTGAAAGTGCTTTAAAACTCTTTGCACTACTATCTTCAGCTGCAATGGGTACTTCAAAATCCACTAATCTACCCACGAGACCATGCAAGTCAACCCGAGAGCGAACTAGCGACGCACAACCACACCACAACACTCACACAATGCAACTGATATGACGTCACTCGGGTTGCGGGTCATTCTTCCTCTGAGCGGCTCTCCGCCACTCCGGGTCTAGCTTTGCGGGTCATTACAGTGTACCACCACACTCTCTTCCAGTTCAGAAGAACAGTGAAGTTCTAAATAATACTGATAGCGCTAGAGGCACAGAACGTAATTTAGCAATATTTTCTCGAAGTGTGAAGTAATTCTGACTCAAACGTATTTATTTTTTAGACTTTACACGAATATTTTTGACATATTTAACAATTATTGGGGTATAAACTGATAAGTAACGAAGATGTTCAAGAAACCTATCCCAGGTAGCGGAGATAGAAACAATTCCCGAATTTCCCAGCAGACATGCCATGTAAAATCGTTCAATTGCATAATGTGCAGAATTAAGTGCAAATCGTACTTGCTCTATAAAAAGTGGAAATTTGTTTTGAAATATGAAAAAATGAAGGAAGCTTACGGAATTGATTTGATGAAAAAAATTCTTCAGGAGTGGAATTTTTATTTAAAGTATTTTAATTTAATTTACCCAACTAAGTGCTGTCCGTTTAGCCGTACACATTCACGAAGTCGATTCGCGGCGTATTGCCAAGCACGGAGCAATGTGCTGTTCAGGATGTTGACATTGAATTCTTCAATCTATGCCTCGAGCTGGGCAAGGTTTATTGGTGTACCCAGCTACACAACACTCTTCAGATATTCAAAGAAGAAAGAATCACAGACCTTCCACCCCATGACGATATTTTAGTCGTCAGACGTCTGTGAAATCTCAATGTTATCACAACATCCTAGAGAAATTTTTGACTTAATGGTTCCATTATATTCCAAATCTTGACATTCAGCACAACTGGTTTCAGCAAGACGGAGCCACCTCACACACTGCCAACAGCCTGTAGCACCAGTGAGACATTCGTTCGGTAAGCACATAATTTTAAGGAGCAATATCGTCATTTGACTGGCCTGATCTCCAGACCTTTGAGTCTGTGACTACTCTTTACAGGGACATCTGAAGAGTGCTGTGTACTAGACTAGACCAACAAACCCTGCCCAACTCAAAATGCAGATCGTAGAAAATATCGTCTACACCCACGAGAATACATTACGCCGCGCTAAGCTACATTATCAGAATTGACTCACTGAATGTGTGCATAAAAATGAACAGCACTTAACGGAAGCAATTCTTAAAAAATGATGCTTATAAAACTTCCATTATTGTTGGGTATATTTTCAGCATCAAATAAGTTGTACACTAATTTTTTTTCACTTATTTTTTCTCAAATATTTCAAATTTTTCCGTTTGTCTGTGCCACCCTGTATATTTTGCTGCATTTGAATAACTGTAATATTTTATTCTAGTCTTGCTTTACATAATACTTTACTCATTGATGACCTAAACCTTCAGTCAGACTTTAGCAAGTGAAACATGGGTAATTACACTGTTGTGTGCCCACTTGTTTGATGGATATTTCGCTAGATTAATTAGTGAG
>VOMN01036978.1:0-13165 GCA_014899125.1 Orchestia grillus
GTTAAGATACACTATATGTGTGTAAAGACATCAGCAAATGCAAAAAATGTCTTGAATGACCTGACTAGCCTGAATAATGTTTCTTCCCCAATATACTTCATTGTCTGCTTGTACTGCTTGGTCTGTTCCATCTCAGAATGAGAGAGGAATGTCGGCAGGTTTCTATGTAATTGTGTTAAGAAGATCATTATTTTGCGACGGTCAGGGTGCATTTTCCCAGAAAACAATAAAGTGATCCAAAATGACGTGGACTGTATGTGGAATAAGTTTATGTATCGGTTATATTATTACAATTGTGTTCGTTATGACCATGTTAATTGTGCTATATTATTGACAGTTTTATAACTATAATTATTAAAATTTAATCTGTTTTCTTTTCAGATAATTCAGGGAACCCACGATTGTAAATAATTTTAAACACAGATGAAAGAAGATGGGTGTTAAAAAGAACATTGGAAATTTCAAAATACTGAAACCGTTTGAACAAATTGGGTTGAAATATTTGGTACTCAAGCCCAAAGGGACAAACCTTGTACCACATTCGTGACAAATTCGATGCCACTTGCGTGATCTCAAAATGCAATCTCAAAATAAATGTTATCATTTACTGTCCACCTACGTCCACCTACTTTTGGACCACCCTGTATATGCCCTGGTTAGCAGTACCTAAATCTTACAAATAATACTCTTCCTACAGAAACTTATCCCTGCACATGATGTACAGAAATAGAATCCAGTACTCCATAGAGCACGCTCTTCAACTGTTGACATGTTCTACGGGAACCCGAAATAATTGTCCTAGAGAAATAGATGACGCCCTGTTCGAAGCGAAATAAGTTTTTCAACGCTACGGTTTCGTCGAATTTTGATGATTCACATTCGATATAAAAAATAAATAAATGTGCTAAAAATAAATTAACACACAGAAAGACCCTCTTAGAATGTTTGAAATAAATGTAGCTTTTCATTTGCCTCGCAAACTGCAGTCCGTGGTGCACAAAGAAGCCTAAAAGTGCTCTGTCCGAAATGTTAATACTGTCGTACACAGCGCAAAGTTGCGCCATAAAAACAGAACTGAGCTCGAATTATAACCCTATTTATATGAATGTGCATATTTACGATCTAACCTTCATGCAGAAAGAGTGCCTGAAAAAAAAACAATCGATCTGTATTATTTTGAATCTGCTTACTTACAGAATTGTAATCAAATCTCGGAGCACACATGAAATTTCTAATGTCTTTAAAATTTTTGAAGCTCTGGTAAGAATTTAGCTTTGACCGCACGGCCTTGAGTCCTCACTGGAGCAGCATCAGTTTCATCGTTGACATCAGCTGAGTTACTTGCATCAGGAACTACTTTGTAAGGGATTACCTGTATATTCTGCAAACAATCTTCGCAGCACTTCCATAATTGTAGTTACTCGACTGGACGCTTGAGGATCTTTTCCGAATTTTGTTTGCTGCTGTAGCGTGTTGCCTGCGGAGCGTAATTTGCTTCAAGGCAGGGTCTTTCTTGTCGGAAAAGTCAATTTTACATGACGGTATTTTGGTGTATTATAGTTTGTCTATGAATAGTTCACTTCGAAGAACACGATGATGAGCAGCCCCACTAGGAAAATCCGTTCATTCTTAGAATGAATGATCTTAAATCCCGTCATCTTTGTAGGTTCGCGTATACCTTTAGTGTCAATAAACTCTAAAAATATTTTCTTTGGAATAAAATAAATTTAAACATCCCAGTGATCTTAGTTTTTATTTGCTTACCAAATTAAAAGGGTGAGTTACTCATGGGCCACCCTGTAATATTAATTGGCCAAAAAATTTCACTATATTACACAGTTTGTTGGCTGCTTGCTTGGTTGGTCTCTCCGTTCCCCTGCATCCGTATTTCATTTCACTATTTAATAACAGCTCAGTGTTGCTTGCCTTCTTGGACCGTCCGTCCGTCTTTTTGTTACTCTGTTAAGAATTTAGATAGGGAAAAATTTCCGGGTCCGTATTTCTAAGCAATCAGCGAGACTATCAGAGAAGGCTTTTCATATGAGTGATACAGTAAATAACAATATTTCATGTCGGATTTACCGAATATAAGAAATTAACATCATTTGTCCCGTCAATTTTGACGGGGTGCTTCTACTAGTAGGAAGGTATTATCGTAAGCGGAGCTGATTTGCGCCAGCGGGGTGGCTAGGATACCAGTCACGTATCGTATATATGAATGTAATCAAAAATAAATTGAACGTTTGATTTCGCAGAACACCATATGACATTATTTTGGTTATCGTAGTTTGGTTATGAAGAGTTCATTTCAAAGGAAACGACGATGAACATATGTGACACACCGCATGATTCCCCGTGAAAATTTCACCAATTCTAAGAATAAATGCAGTAAATCCCATCACTTTTGACGAGTCGCGCGAAAAGTAATGCTATCAAACCATCTGAATATTGCCTCAACGAGATCAAAAAGCAACTGAGCGAGCAGAGATTAGTTTGAAGCTTGCTCGTCCTGCTGCCTTCTACTCATTACGCGAAACCGATGTGCTCGCAAACTGCTGCTCGTAAAGACCCGTGCTGATTAGGAAAAGCTCGTATGACGAAGTCTAACGCATTTTTAAATTTAAATTGCTTAGGTAATAGCTCTCCATGCGCGTTTTATTGAACATGGATGTCGTTTGCAAATTTCGGTTTTACAACTGTGCTAAATATGAACGATAAAGGTACGCCTGTCTGACAAAGTTGTACTACATCGAGCTAAAATTGACACTGGTTAAATCGTAAATTTCTGAGGTAATAATTCAAGAGCGCTCAATTGAACATCAATGTCGTTGATAGCGGTAGGTGCACTTGTACAGCGGACACTCAATTCACATGTGACATTCAAGATGGCAGCCATTTTTGCTCTTTGCAGCTTTCATCTCCGTTCTCTTTCAAAGTGATGGCGCAGAGCCGGCCGTCCACCTACGGTACTCCCACTACCTGAGCAGCCCTTGTAACTGAACCATAGGTGCATCAAGCCTATGTTTGTGGGGCTCTCGTTCTGGCACCCGTTAAATTCATTCAAAATAAAGTTAAAATTAATGTCCTTATAATTCCGACTGTCATGAAAAGCAGATATTGAAGATGTATTCATTTCTTAAGGAAACATTTGTCCTTGAGTTAAACATTTTAGGTGAACATCATTCTTTTGTTTCATTTTTGTCGCAGTTTAATAGCATTTGAAGATTTCTTATGCCCGAGGCAAGCAAGTTGAATATTACGAAGGAAGGTGTCTACTTAATGAATTTAATGTCACAATTGTTGGTGATAGAGTTATAAAATGATTACTTATGCTAAGATATTGACTAAATATACCTTATCAAAGTATTGAAAAGAGAGAGAATAATACCATACACTACGCAGTGATGATGTTCTCTTTTGGCAAATGTGTTAATTTACGTATATACCGTGAGTGGTATAGGTGCATTTACGAATAACCAGTACGCCCATTGAACATCCGCATCACTGCACACGAGGAACAAATTTGGTTTGATAAGTAAAAGTTTCGAGTGCATTTTACTGTTTGAATTGACAAACTGTTTGATATTCTGCAACATGATAAACAAAACGTACTCACGACTGTGCACAATAAAGTCAGGAAATTGGTATTTCATTGATAATTAATTAGCTTACTTATAAATCATGTTGAGCCTTAAATAACGACAATTTCTTAGTCTCATCACAAGGATTTATTATTATTTTTCATGTCTCACGTTGTCGACACCATAGAGCATTATTGCTCTTCAAGTTTCTCATCGTGAGTTTCCTGACTCCTCATTTCTGAAAGCCTGCTGGTGAAGCGCAAAATTGAGGGCATTAATTACTCTTTATAAAAATGAGTTGATTATCAAAGTTTTTGTGCTCCGTAGACGGCTTCATTCTACCACAGAATCTACCAATGATCTGGAGGAATTTTCGTTCTCTGCCAGTTTTTACGATTCAAACTGAGACAAAGTTGCGAAATCGACATAGTTTATTCCGGTTGTCAAAATACAGTCATTCTCAGCATAAAAAGAAAGAAGAAAGAAAAAGTATTTACTCCGAAATCATTTTCATACAAGGTATGGGTCACATCGGTTTTTCAATCATAAAAACCACAGCTTTAAAAATATGTGTGGATGTCACGTGAGACTCCAGTCATGATTCTTAGTTCACTAATATATCGTTGAACGCGAGGTGGTGATCAACACGTTGGAATAAATATTACTCAGACACATCGTATATGTCTTTGTATATTACTGATGAAATTCAGGGATTACAGTCGACAGATTGGCTATGAAATGAGAACAAATAGATGAAGCCATTAAGAATTGTGCAGAATGAAGCATCGATAATTTAAACTTGAGTTACAGTACAATAAAACTTCAACGAATTTGTGAAGACAATAAACCGAGAACATAGAGTTGAACATGTGGCTAAAGACCTACATAAAATGAAACAGTAGTCTCTTAAAGTACAGTTATGGTGCAATAAAAAAAGCAATAGTTTTATATCTTTTAATCCTTGTGAAGTATTCCGCTCATTTCGACGTTGCTACAGTATAGTACTGATACTATTACAGTAGTAAACAGAAAAGAATTAAAACATAAATGGTCGTGCCTGTGAGCGAAAATAGTTTAAACACAATGAGACATCGATGAGTCGAAGTATAGGTGTAGTATAACAAGAATTTTATGGTTCTACCTTTAGGAGTCCTTGCATAACATTAATTAACTAACATTACCACTAGAGCTTCATACTCATACTGCGTAAGCTAAAGTGAGAGGTGCACACTCTGAAGTAAAACATCATTTATGATGCAGCGGTTCGAGAGTTAGCGTAATGTTTTTTTATTATCATGACGCAAACATCTTAGAGTTAAAGACACTGAAAGCAGTTTTTAGAGCTATATTCGGTTATACGTAATAAGTGTCAAATATGCAAGAAATTTAGGTTCGAGGAACTAAAAAACTACATATATAAAGAAATATACAAAGCATTTCATTTATATATTTTCGGTATGTATGATACGGTGTGCAACTCATTCAATCCTGTTTTTCAAATTACATAGCTCTGATAACGGCAAGAGCATATTTTACCGAAAGCTTAACCTCTAAGAACAATTGTCTATGACTAAGTCCTTTGAAATTTGCAGCGATGTAATCACCAAGCCGTCCAATATTTTCTGAAAATAATTGTAATATTTATACACAAACAAGAAGGAAATAAAGTTGAAGAACACTATTTGCCAGCAACATTCCTACCTCCACGTTCTCTCACCAGCACCATAATCATATTTATTGAGCCTGAATAAATTGAATAAGAGCTTCTTCGAAAGTCATATCGTAAGTTGCGGGCTTAGGGAGGATAAATAAAAACACAACGAACATAGAACGAGAACCAACTGCAGCATTGCCTGAGCGCCGGAAGACTAACTTGGAATAATAAACTTCAGAAGCTACCGCGAAAATTACTCCATGTTAGCATATTTTCCTGAGTAGTAAAATATTGCCAAGCAGCAGTTGGGCAAGGTGATAAGAGGGAAATAATATGGAACCTGACGTTGTTATGGCTATTCATCGTAGGTGTTTGCATATAAACAGAGAACATATTTCGTTAATAATTATTTTAGCTTCGGTTTTATTAGAGTGACTATAGGCATGATAGTGGCAAAGTGATGTAACCACTATTTATTTCTCTTAAACAGTACCTNATACATGTATGTATGTTATTTCATATTTTTATTGAATAGATTTAGAAAGAATAAAATACATATGTACATGGCAGAGCTACTCGATTTATGGTTATAGTTAGCTAATTTTTACATACTTTTTTACGATTTTTTGTTAGCAACGACACATAAATAAGACATAAATACGATCAATAAATGCAATTTGAGTTAATTTCAGTAGTACTATATGTTTTGAGCTTCAAGCAGTTTGATTTTCCTTTTAATGTGCTATATTTTCACTTAGATGAACTTGAAATGTATTTTGATGAACTTAATTTTCATTTAAAGAAAACAGAATTTCATTTTCGGAGAACTTGAATTTCAATTAGAGGAAATGAAAGAGGAAATAGCATATATCTGACGAGTTTATCAATTTTCAAGCCCACCAGATAAATAATAACATTTTAATGGAAAAGAATAGCAGTGCACTGTGATTCTTTGATGACAATATTTTTTATTTCTTTCGTATGCCCCCCAAGCTGTAGTCAGCATTCCGTACTAATGAGGTCGCTGCCGTGTTGCCTCGTCAGGTACACACTGACCTGCTGTCTCCAAACTTCCAAGCATTGTCGCTCATTTTACGCCCGTTGTTAGTTTAATTCTCACTCATCAGAACATGCTGTTCATTTTTCCATCATTTCCGAACAATTTCATAACTCTTCGCTTGTGCCACTGACTTTCTTACCGCACTCAATCAACGATGTCAAATTTGAACGTCGGGTTCCGTACTTCAACACGTGTTCTTGTTATTTTCTACAGCTAGTGCGTCTGGCTTCCGTGTTTCAACACCTGTTCTTGTTATTTTCTACAGCTAGTGCGTCTGGCTTCCGTGTATCAACACCTGTTCTTGTTATTTTCTACAGCTAGTGTGTCTGACTTCTGTGTTTCAACACGTGTTCTTGTTATTTTCTACAGCTAGTCCGTCACCTTGCTCCTATGCCGTGGGGTGTTGCAACCAACAAACGCTGTCCAAAATGTGCATCCAAACTAGAACGCACAGCTTCACTGATGACATACTGTACTTTTAACAACAGTTGTAAGGACTTAGAGCTACTTTGAAAACACGACACACTGGAATAAGTTATCAATCTAAAGACTTCATGAATTGCTCGTGTAAGGTTGAATTATTGAATAAATATTAAGCTTTGCATGCAAAGTTATCAGAAAAAATCCGCTTGTGAGTTGTTCTCAATGTATAGAAGCGAGGATTAAAACTTTGGCTCGATTTAAGAAGATTAAAACAGCTCAGAGTATTAGTTGAAATGTTCGCTAAATTGTTTGAATGCGGAACAACAGCGATGTTGCTACGAAAGGCTTCATTGGTAGCTAGATATTCATTTTTCCCTGGACGACCGCAACTGTGAAGCGTCTTTTTTCTACGCCTATCGAAATACCCGTACGTGGACGACCGAGATTTGAACTGATGCTAACTATCAGAATACACGTGATACTGTACTGTAAAAAATACGTCCGGTTACGGCAACTTCACACGAAATATGTACGTGCGGCCCTTCAGTTCTGGTCCACAGGTTCTCCTTCATTTTCGCAATTTTCTACGCGTAGATTAAAATGCTGAAACTGTTTTTGTTTGGACGCTGCACTTTCTATTTTTGACTTCCTATGATGATTCTGCCTATGTGCCATGTGTATTTATGCCTTGAAACTAGCCGTAAGACATAACTTTTCAAGATAGACAATATAAAGTACTGAAATATTTTAAATTCTATTCTGAGAAAATTATACGTTAAAAATACAATTATTCCTTTTTTGAAAAATTAATTTACGAAAACATTCGGATTTCAAGTATTGCGTATGGAATCCATCGAATGAGCCACTTTCAATCAACACGAGTCCCACTCATTCTATCGACTTACAACTCATAACATCTCGAGTCACAGTCCTGTCTCCGACGTTGAACCTAGATATACGCTATGGGGCTGGTAATATACGCCATGCCTTCTTAAACTGCCGAAATATTACATAAACGGAGTTCACCCCAATATTCATGTTGATTCCTGGAAGAACACGTCACCTTAAATACACCCTAATGTGGGGAAATTGGATCATAAAGTGAACATAATCATAATCATTCCACCATCAGCTTAATCTAACTTCAACCCTACAACCAGCACTAGTATTGTCTGTTCCTTCACTAAGCATTTCATCTCTCCAGCATCTGCACTACGTAAACATCTATTTTTACCACCCATACCAGTATCAGTACCATCCATCCTAGTTTTATCACCACCCATGCCTGTATCAGTGACATCTATTCTAGTATCATCACTTATACGAGTATGATCACCACCCATACCAGCATCAGCACCACCCATACTAGCACCAGCACCACCCATACCAGCATCAGCACCACCCATACTAGCATCAGCACCACCCATACTAGCATCAGCACCACCCATACCAGCATCAGCACTATCCATACCAGCATGGCCGTACCAGCATCAGCACCATCTCAAGACGCCAGCACCACCCGCAGCACCACCAGCATCACCACCACGTGTGGTGCAGACAACTACATACGCATGTCCAGCAACTGCAATTCCCGCAAAGATCTCAGCGCGAAGACCGCAACATTCTCTGTCTCGGTAATGGACCATTCTGCCTTAATTGCGAGTTGGCGGAACGTAGTCACGCCACTCCAGCAGCCAACGCATAATTCTGGAAAAACTCTAAAGGACTCCACAGGTCGGTCTGGCCCCTTCCAATGGGACGTTTAACCTCTTACACGGCAGTAGCTTCGATTGGTAGCACTTACGAGTGCGCGGAAAAATTCTTCCGTGTATATTTGGGGTTAATCCTCAGGTGCCTCTCTCAGGTTTTAATCAACTGGCCGAGTTGTGCCGACGTATTCGAACAGTAGCAGCGCGCGAAAGAGCAATTAACGATGAAAATCGTTAGGGAAAAGTAAAATAGAAACAAGGATGAAGGATTAGGGACAATTGGTAACCTTGATTAGAGGAAGTAAAAATGAAAATAAACGCTTGCAAATTTCTTCTGAATTTCCTTCGAAAAATCGTTCAACAGCTTCTGAAAGTTCAGCCTCCTCCAAGTGACTAGAACAGCCTCGATGGAAATTGTTCCGCCAAGAAAATAGTTTTTATCTTTAAAGAAAAAATGTGCTCAAAATATCCTTAGCTCATGTCCCAATTAACTGCTTTTACAATCACCACCACGAGCAGCGCTGCTCTTGACTTCCACGCTGGGCCAATGCAAAATTTGGTGGGTTTCGATCTTCATGTTATGGCTGAATATTCAGATCATAGCACTATGTATCTAAGAAAATTTTACTTCGGTTTAGTTCCTGTATTAAAATCACAATTTTCTGTTTCTTTTTACAAAACAAAAAATTAAATTTAAAAAAGAATTTTATTGATACAACTTGTAGATGTGTCAATGAATTTTCAAAGTTCCCTTTTTCCACATCATTTCAATGCTAAATATAATACAAGTATGACACAACAGCAAAGTTTCACTGGAATAACAGTCATTTTCCATTTTTTCATATTAAAGGGAGTTAGGAAATACAACTTAATTGCCGGGAACCAAAATCACACGGTGTACTCGATGGACGTCAACGTTAATTAGCTCAACGACAGAGTTAGACGAGGAGGTGCTTCCGTGTGAATGGAGCGAGTCAACTTTGATGTTCATCTAAAGTCTCAAGCACGCGTCGTGAAAACTCTCGGAAACTTCACGACTTCGGGACGAAATGAAGCGTTCATAATACACAGCGGCGTCGGCTGTCGGGTGCTGTGTGATGCGAGAGTCGAAGGTGGGATGCGTGAGACTAGGGCTAACAGAGGAACTAGTGAGACTAGGGCTCATTTGGGGACTTTTGAGGTTATGGTGTCCTTTGGGACGAGTGAGACTAGGGTTTAAATAGTGACTAATGAGGCTAGGATTTATTTTGGGACTTGTGAAACTAAGTTTTTTGTGCTCTGTGCGAACTGGGTTTATATAGTGACTAGTGAGACTAGGGTTTATTTTGGGACAAGTGAGACTAGAGTTTATTTTGGGACTAGTGAGACTAGGGTTGATTTTGTAACTAGTGAGACTAGGGTATATTTTATGACTAGCAAGACTAGTGTTCAAATAGTGACGTGTGAGACTAGGGTTTTTTCCTAGAACTCCACCGCGACGCTTATACAAATCTTTGCTCACTTTTTTAAGCCATAGAACTTGGTTGCGATACCTTTTGCGAAATTTATTTTCAGAACGTACACATGTATCCTTTTGAACTCGTGTTCGTTTACTTTTGTATGTACACACAATCAGTTTTACCGTTATTCCTACTCTATGGTGTTATTCAACTAGAGTAAATTCCCTCAAAAAATTACCCGAGCAAAGTTGATCATTCACTAAAGTACACCATCGAAAAAGAAAAATGACGTGACTCTTCTCCATCAAATGAGTCTAAAGCGCAAAAAGCAAAAGTCAGGCAGCGTAGTGGCGTTGAGTGCCAAAAATGAACCGCGCTCCCTGAAATTTGAATCGACAGATCGCTTGTGAAACCCTTGAGCGACAACAAAAAGTGAAAGAAGACTCAAATATCGAGATAACTGTTGGATAAGCGAGACGCTGGAGTGTGCACCTGACTAAAACGGCCGTATCGCCTTCGAATGATCGAGCTTTACGATAACGCTCGCCCTATTGTGAACAAACAGCCTGCAGCTGATGGAGACAAAACTCATTTCTTTTTGGCAGCTCAAAAACAATCAGAAACTGTGGCCGCCTGAATATATATTACAGCTTACGTCTTGATATTTCTAGTTTTTTTCTTCGGGGTCGGTGGTATTAATATTTTTCAATAAATGGTGCACTTCTCAGGGTTAATACGTGCAGTGAATAAAGTTTGTCAGTCTATTTTGTGAATCGGGAAATCATTGAATAAAAGTATTTTCAAGCCTACTGAAAACAATGTACGACAGTGGCATACCCGTATTTTGTAACCTAAAGCTTAGCCTATCGGATTTGAGGCGGCCATGAGGATAATTTTTTCCTGAGTTTCTTAACTTAGGAACCTTAGCAACGAAAGAGAATGAATTTTAATAAATACAAAATAAGAATTATAATATCATAATTACTTGGCTAAGTTTGTGTAATCTGTGATTCCAGCTCCTAAAACGCGTATGAGGTAGAGTCATGAAAGTCTTCATTTAATTTCTACTATCAAGTCAAGAGTAGGTGCGTTGGGTTCTATATGTGACCGACCTGACTTTATTCTTTGAGTATAAATATTTTCGCAGTCTACTTATTTCATCCTTATATTGACGTGTGCGTCTGGATTTGATGATGATTGGCACGATGCTTAATTTCTTTATGACTACTCTCACTAATTGGCTGTTATTGATGGCTACTGAAGCACGCGCAGATATGGAAGTCATGAACCGGATGATGGGTGCCTCAGAAGAGATCACGGCTGTTGTTGTGCGAGCTGCCAGCGCTAGTAGTACGTCGCCTGCATTTGTTAACTGCATCTGTTGGGCGTCCCAAAAGAGTGTTGCCAATCCAAGATTGATCATCAGGTATGCATTGAATATTGCGTGATAAAATAGTGCATCGCATTACGCACAACGAAAGGCGTAAATTATCTTACAACTGCGGAACAAGTAGAACATTCCGGTGGTGTGCACATCATATTGTGCTATAAAATATCGGTCTACATTGTGCTCAGGAAAATGTCGTATAGAATATTTTAAAACGGCTGAACAAATAAATATGCTCATGATTTACTTACTTAGGTAGAAAACATTGAAAATAAATTATACGATACATACTAAAAACTTAATGAACAATTGGTAGCACTTGTGTGGGGCATCCTATACGTTTATATGCAATACTGAAACTCTGAAATATTGAGTTACTTGCAACCTGGATTGATTAGATGGGGTAAAGGCTTACGCGGTATTTTTAATAATTTGTTTGAACGAAAAGAATGGAAACTTCAATAAATGGGTATTGTGAACGCATTCTTTCAAAAGTGGCATCAACTGAAATTCTTCAGTATTGGAATAGAAATTAAATTTTATTGTTATTCAACTCACCTCTTGAACAATATGTTATACTCTGTTTTTAATTTATCTGAAATAATGCATTATTTGGTAAGTTTGGGTAAAAATTGATATCACAGCAGCCAGGGCACAGCTCTTTACAAACGAACACTAAAATGTACTCAATATTTTTAATGAATTCGTACTTGTGATCTCAGTAGTGATTACATGTCATATAACGAGTGGGGAACAGACCTACACGGGAAAAAAACTGGTTGTGGAATTGAGAAGAAACAGCATGGCGGGGCAGCACCACAATCAGAACGACACAGGGCGGCACAGCTCCCTGCGCCTCCAAAGAGACTGAGACAAAATTAGATTTTGAATAAATGCGGGAACGCAAAGAGAAAGGGAGAAGTGTTTAAGAATCAGAAAAAAGATAGGGAGGAAAGTGAAAAAAGAAACAGAAGCAGAGAGAAAGGGAAGGGACAACCCAACCGATCGTGCGTTGACTCGGAATTTATGCGATGAGAATTGACGGTGACAGTTTCGAGTTCGCATATACATCTTACCGTTCCTCAGCTCCTCCTCAAAGACGGAAATTGATGGAGAATGGCTCCTGAGATACGATTAGAATTACGCGCCACACTGCTCTAATACGGGAACTCTGAAAGAAAGAAAGAGAGAGAGAGAGAGAGAGAGGGAGAGAGAGAAAGAAAAAAAGAGAGAGAGAGACGCTAAAGGGAGGATTCCGCGCCCATAGAAGACCGGATTATCCACGGTGGTCAGTTTCCCGGAACCCAAAATACTTCTCGCTCTTCTCGACTGCTAAGTTTTCCTCTCGGCCTTTAGAAACAATGAGAACTGGTGACGAATGCTCTCGAAAATCCAACATAAGATATTTCCGCACGGAAGATGTTTGGGGCAAATGTATGAGATTTAATTTAAAACTGGAAACGCTACTCTTCATCTGTTGTCTCACGAATCAAAAGGGTCAAGGTCTTTCTCATTATTTTTTAATTTATCCTGAGATAGTAGAAATTCCTGAACACTTGCCAAGTGTCACTCGACGTCGAGTGAACTGCTCCTAGGTGCGTGTCTGAGATTTTAATCAATGAGCAGTGTTATCAAGAAGTCTCTGTACAGTGCCAGCGGAAGAAGGAAAGCGCCAGTTCGTAGACATGTGTTTCTCACATGACGTGAAGTTAACTTATATCAAAATTGATTTCCTCTAAAGCTTATTCACGGTACAAGACTCTTTTTGACATTTTGATCATGCACCCGCCCACTTTCCCAAGCCTTACTTTATGCCCCACTCCTCTCTGCCTCCCTCCTCCCACATCTCGTCTCTGCCTCCCTCCTCCCACATCTCGTCTCTGCCTCCCTCCTCCCACACCTCGTCTCTGCC
>VOMN01036981.1:0-14574 GCA_014899125.1 Orchestia grillus
TGTATTGGTGTAACTACACAGAGTTTGAGCAGGTCTGGGATAGTTTCAGTCTCCATTGAACGCCTCCATAGTATAGCTAGAGGCGTCTTGAGCTGCTCTTTGCAGTTTCTCAGCAGGATGGCTGGAATTCCGTCGGGCCCCGCAGCAGATATCAGAGAGAGTTCTCCAGTGCAGTGTATCAAGTCTGTTTCGGTAAAAATTACTTCGCTCATAAGGACAGGTTCTTGGCATTGTAGAAGGTCCCTTAGTAGAACATCTAGGTCTTGGTTTGTGAGCCTGCTATGTGATGAAGAAATTAGTTATTTTAAAGCAACACTCCGACTTGACTCGACAAAAATTGTACTGCCAATGTAATGGACGCAACACACAAACAGTAGCGTCCGCAAGAAAACAAAGTAAGTTACAGTTTAATTTCAACGTCACGTCTCTGGGGGGCAGAAAAATACATTATATCAGAGCTCATTCTCGAGGAAAAACTCGACTCGTTATTACAGCGAGAGCAGGACGGCTGAGGGCCGACAAAACCGTGCGCTGCTCGTGTCGGACAGAGGAGATGTGCCGTGGGGAGCCAGGCCTCGGCCTTCCCTCCTCTCCTCTCAGCCGCTACACTCTCAAAAAGAATATGTTTTTTTGATGCGGAAGGAGATTCCCTCCGAGGCTCAAATTTTTAATGTGAAAATGTTCGTGCGGAGCTGCATTGGATTGTGTATATATATGGTCCTAAATTCTCTTGGCTGGAAGATTTCAGACCGGACGGTTACGGCATTTTGTACAATAGTCAAGCTTTTTGGCGTGGAAAACTGTTACCAGTTCTTAACGAATTTTTTAAAGTTATAGACTCCAGTGAAAAATCAACAGCGAACCGCAAAAGATTAGATGAATAAAATCAGCTAAGGAATACATGTGAAAAAATTAATGTAAAATACTATCTAGAACTTAGTTAAAGCAGAATGTGTAGTTTTATTCCTATGTAAATAATTATTTCTCAATTCCCTCTACTTTATTTGAAAAACTATAGAAAACAACACATAAATCTTTACTCAGAATAAAGTTTAGGCCTTAAAATGAGGATAAAGGATAAGAGAAAAAAGCACCTACGCAAATTAAACATATATCCTCAAATAATAACGACGAACCAGTGTATACATTGCTCTAGGAAACGAGATCTGGTAGGCCGCTGTCTCATGTCAACAGTATACTCGCACGTCCTCGTTCGAGTTCACAGCTCGAGCTAACTGCCCTTCGGCTTTCACACGCGTTTTGTTCTCTTTGTCAGCAAGCAGGGGTCTACCAGCGGTCCTTATAACATAGCATTTCAACAAAACAACAACTTCAATGTTGAAAATCTATTAGTTCGAATGCAGCAAACTTTGATGACAAAGGCGTTGAGACCTAGACTAGAAGAAAGCCACGGGATTTTATTTCTGACGACCATTTTTCAATTAGTCTCTTCAGCACTCACGTCCAATGAGTTGGAGCCGTATCCTGAGAATAGCGTATGTACATTTGAATGGATCGCATATTCATCAGACCACTGGAACATTTGACTTACAGGTCCACGTATCAGCTCTGGCAGAATCCGACGTGGGAGTGAAGAATTGTGAGGCCTATAACAGAGTACTCAGTTCGGAATTTTCCATTGGCCTGGTAAGAGTACAAAAGCCAGCTAGGGGCACAATACCCAGTTGGGGTGCAATGGCCAGCTGGGGGCACAATACCCAGTTGGGGTGCAATGACCAGCTGGGGGCACAATACCCAGTTGGGGTGCAATGGCCAGCTGGGGGTACTATTAATGGCCAGCTCGGGCTGCAATCGCCATCTGGGAATACAATGGCCTACTGTGGCACAATGCCAGCTGGGGGTTCAATGACCAGCTGGACACAATGGCCAGCTGTATGCATAAGAACCAGCTGGGGTACAATGTTCTACTAAGGATACACAGGCCAGCTGGGGGTGCATTGACCAGCTGTCGAGCATAGAGTGGACAGCTGGAACCTTTGCGTATATTTCTTGAAAGTAGGGCTTTGCTAACACAATTTACTGTGAAAATCATCTCTCTCGCTTATTAAGTTCAAATTTAGAGCAGAGCCTAGTTTATATAGAATATCTTGTAATTAGAACGGCGTATTCCAATGACTCCTCTCGCGAAGGTAATTACTCACTTGAGGGTTCCAAGCAGCCTGAGGGCATTATCAATCTATCTATCTATCTATCTATCTATCTATCTATCTATCTATCTATCTATCTATCTATCTATCTATCTAGAATAATACTAAAACTCTGGTCGTCTTGCTTGTTGGTTTGCTTGCTTGAAACCGTGCATAAGTTTGTCTTTCGGATCTGAGATATTGGAAATTTATACTCTTCATTTAATCCTGTATTGTGGATACAGACTTAACTACATAGGACATATTTCTGGATACGGTTGATTGTGATAAATTTTATATGACCGAACGGGTCACGTGTTGTCTAGTTTCTTCTAGAAGTTCTCAGTAGAGTCTCAATATTGAAATACAACGCTGCCTTCCATTGCATTCTGGTTATTACGAGCTTACTTGTAAGTATGGACTTGCTTGGATATATATATCATATATATATACTGAAATGCATTTAATATTACCCACTGCAGTGCGCAAACTTTCTTTTTTGTATATGCTAATATACTCCGGTATCCTTACTAAGACGTGCTCCGGTATTACGGTTCTGAACGGGTTTCTGGTGTGTTGTTGCTGTATGAGAGTGCATGTACTGCTAAAATGATGTGTACAGTCTTGTGTTAGTAAGTGGGCTACGTATTTGAAACGTAGAAGTTGTGTTCACTGATTCACTGATTGGTGTTCGTGCGAACACGCCACCACTCTCATGTAGCGTATCTCTAATTGAAAGAAAAAGCACTCATGAGGTGATTAAGGTCGCATTGTTGGCTTCAGTGGAGTCAGTTTTGAATGAATAAAATGTTTTTCTTCGGGTGTCATACCGTAAAATTTTACTCGATCTCTTTGTTGCAGCCTCGAGTCGTTGACATACGGTGAGTACTGCTTACATGGGACAGTTTACATGGCTCAATCTGAGCGATAAGTCCCGTGAGTCAGTAAGAGCAGCGCCTTGCTCAGTGAGTGGTCTCGACTGGAAGCTGGGAGGCGTTATTGACCCAACTTCCTCTCGCTAATTCCAGGAAGCACGGAAATACACAACGAACGTCGCTCATGTCCAGCAACATTTAATGTATTTTGTCGGGTGAAACACGTACCTTGATGACAAACAGAGCTCGCTAGACACAAACCTTAACTTGGAGTTGTGTCCACACATTTTGTACCGAGGTTTAGATAGAAGTTTAAGTTTTGCAAGTTTTCGGCAGTTTGTGCCCGAGCTTTGTTTGCTGTGTCTAGTTTACAACAAACAGAGGGGCTCTCCAGACCTGCAAAATTAACATAAGCTTCACAGCTGCGCAGCAAGTGCCCTTCTGACGGATGCCGAGAGGGATCTCGCTTTGAAATTTGCGCTTGAGCAGACACGGCGCTGAAAACACTCAATAAATAGACAGTGCCGCGGGAGAACAACATCGTAGCGAGGGACGACAGGAGGGGAAAAACTTCTAAATGCACACTGAGTGCACGAGAAGATGGCGTGCTAAGCGTAGAAGTCCATTTGGTCAAGCATGAGCGATAATTTAGAATGTGCGTTCAGTAGCATCATTGAAATTTATTTACGTCCAGTTCTACATAGTCGTGTCAGCAGCTGAAGTGTCAGTACCTGGAGTGTTAGCAGTTTGAGTGTTAGCACCTGGAGTATCACCAGCTGAAGTGTCAGCCCCTGGAGTGTCAGCAGCTGGAGTGTCAGTAGCTGGAGTGTCAGCAGTTGGAGTGTCAGCAGTTGGAGTGTCAGCAGCTGGAGTGTCAGCAGCTGGAGTGTCAGCAGCTGGAGTATCCCCAGCTGGAGTGTCAGCAGCTGGAGTGTCAGTAGCTGGAGTATCAGCAGCTGGAGTGTCAGCAGCTGGAGTGTCAGCAGCAGGAGTGTCAGCACCAAGATGAGCTGCCGTACATCACCAGGAACAGTGTTTGAGTGGATCAGCTCTCCTGCAGAGGAAAGGAAGTCAGAACATCCACTTTAGCAGGGTGGAGGCAAAACAAAACTCGCTGGAAGCAAAGGCGATTTTGCTTAGACTCTGCATCTTTCTTTATGGGCATTAGGTTCGTACACAGAAAGTTTGAAGCACTAAAATGCACCACTAAAGCAACCATGAATGTACGATATTGTGATCTGCGACTTAAAATTAAAAGCAAACTTTGTATTATTAGAGATATCAAGCCCCAATATGTCATGAGTAAAGAGAATTTACTTCAAAAAAAGTTTAAAAACATGTACATGCGTTGGAACAGGTGAGATCTGAACAACTGCTCAGTACTCAGTTCCATCAAAAGAAACAACTCATACGCTGAGCATTGCTTCATTGACGGAAATAAATTTCCAGAAAAGAGCGTAAACGTTCGAGGCATCTGACAAAACTCAGGACATAACCTTCAGGAACGCGCTTTGCATTAGGGATGGCGTGCCCGACTCGAAAACTAGCTAGGAAAAATGCCAGCAAATTGGGCCGATAAACCAAGAGAAACTGTAAATCAGCGGGGCAAATTAGGGTTTATTGCACATCCGTAAAGTTAACTGGGTGGTTCGAAGGAATGGATTCTGCGACAGGAGTTTCATGGAGTCAAATTTCTTAAATACGAAAATGGTCTAATAAATACCCTTCCTGTTCATTTCCACATACTTTGGTATTTGTAGCGGCATTTCTCTCTAACGCAGCCCTCACTATGCGTAAGATCAGCTAGGATCGCTATATACAGGGTGTCCCAAAAAAATGTATACTCCGCAAAAAATGTGCACAATGCTTGTCAAAACTAAATCACTACACCGATTTTTATATTCTTGGCCTTATTGATACCGAATTTAATTCTGCGTCTAACCACAACAAGTTTTTTGCTTAGTGACGGAACGTTTGGTCAGCATTAATGCGGAAACTTCTCGAAATGAGTTTTGTTTGGAGTTTTGAAGACACTCCTTAAGGCCTGCAATGATGAAATCCATTACCAAAAATTCAATACTAGCAGTAGACATGATACGGTAGATCTCCTGTTTAAAGTGAACGTGACGTGAGTATTCTCAATCCGAATGCAATCCCTTCAAGATGCAACTGACAGAGAACCAGCGCATTTTTTTGCCTTCAAAAGCTACAACGATACAAGAAGCTTCCAAAAAATGGGCCATCAATTCTCAGAGGAGTTCCCTGAACGTTCGCCGCCAACTAAATTAACCACCTATCGTATTGTCCACCCATTCAATCCTTAAACAGGAGCAATCCCAAATCTGAACAAGGAAAGAAGTGGAAGAAAAACAAGTGCTAGCAGTCAAGAGAATATTGATATGGTTTCAGAGATTCTCCAAGTAAACCCCCCGAAAATGTAGTTTTTGAAGACAAAATGCGCTGGTCCTTTGTCAGTTGCATCTTGAAGGGATCGCACTTGGATCGAGAATACTCGCATCACGTTCACTTTCAACAGGAGATCTACCGTACCATGTCTACTGCTAGTATTAAATTTTTGGTAATGAATTTCATCATTGCAGGCCTTAAGAGTGTCTTCGAATTCCAAACAAAATGCATTTCAAGAAGTTTATGTATTTCTACTGTCCAAACGTTTCATTACTAAGCAAAAAACTTGTTATGATTAGATGCATAATTAAATTTTGCATCAAATAAGGCCAAAAATATTAAAATCAGTCTAGTGGTTTAGTTTTTGCAAGCATTGAATACATTTTTTTGCGAGGTATACATTTTTTGGGGACACCCTATACTTTGATAAACTGAAGATATGGAGACATTTTTCACTAATTTATAAAAATACAATGATCGCGAACTGTGCTTGGTCCAGAAAGCATTGTCTCACTCGGCAATTGAACTAATGAATTAATTAGAACATGCTAGGCACGTCCGCACCGTCGCTGAGGCTTGGAGAAGGGAGGGGGGGGGCAATTCACAGCACTCTGTGGAAGTTGCAACAAAATGACTAGCGCAGTGCTGCAGTTGATACAAATTATTCAAGCTGTTTCATACTAGACAATTCTAGTGAAAGTATTTAACTACCATCTTAAAATTAACAGAAGAATGTAATGGAATAATTCTTTGCTTTAATTAAAGAAATAATAGATAGTATATACGTACAGCACTGCCCACGATTTTATAGTCAACAATTTGCCTGACTGGGCTTCAAAGCAAAAAAAAAATTCGTACGTGCCAAAGTTTAGAGACCAAACCAAAAAATATCAATTAATCTACATATTTCCCTACGATGAGGATGTCGTAACTTTAGAAATTTGCTTTATTCGTAGACGCAACTCCTACAATTTGATGCTGAATGTTATGCAACTAACATTATCTTTGACAGAGAAACGAGAAAGGAAGTAAGACGATGAGTTTCATTACTATAACAGAAGTGTTGGTTGGTCGTTGGCTGAAGAAGTCCAGCGCTTGCACTCGTACTTTTGATGCACTTTTTCAGCAGCACGAGCGCCATTCACGACGTCGTGAGCGACTCCACAGCTGCCGGGGCCGCTGCGTTGAAGCTGTTGCACAGCTGCCATCAACTGACACCAATTAAATTACTCGATGCCAAATTGATAACACCGCAATTTTCCCGTTGCATTTTAGTATAAATCTGAAAATTACTTCAACTCGTATAATAAAATTGTCGAAAGAAAACGAGGTTAGATAATCTAGCAGCTTGTGCAAAATTGGTTGCCATCATTAAAACTGTTATAAGCATTCTTGTCAAGATCTGTATACTTCATTTAGAAGAGAAACTTGCCGTTTGCATGCTCATTTTTACAGAGCTAAGAAAAAAACAGCATGTAACGAGCTCAAGTTTTAATTGAGTTTCATCATTTTTTGTTTGCTCGTAGATCGTAAAACGAATAATTGAAGGAAGTTCAGAAAAAATTTCCATGGAGAATTTTGCGAGCTACTACTCGACTGCACTCTCGATGAAGAAGAGACCCTGATTAGAGGTAACTGGTTTTTTTAACGTCATTTTAAGCGACATAGCATTGTGCACGCAGCAATGAGGGACTAATGTAAATACAAGGTGTCTTAAAAAAAACAATACCCAATATTCAAGGGCTGTAATTTAGGAACTACTAAATTACAAGAAATTGTAAAGTCACATTTTGTTTTCTTATGTTTCGTATCATTGATACGGCTTCAACTCTTCGAGGGAGAAAGTGTCTATGTGAATGGAACTGTTCGGCAATAGACACATCATCGGTCCTTATTTTGACAACAATAACTTAAATAGAGTTGAATACCTTGATCTAATAAATAACAGGATCGTTTCAAGACTTTGCGAAACATATAGAAACAGAATCAATCGAACCTGGTGGATTCAAGACGGTGTTCCTGCGCATAGAACTGTTGCAGTGAGGGAAAAACTGAATGAGCTATTCGAAAATCGCATTATCGCCTTGAACCATCGTATCGAGTGGCCCCAGATCCCCTGATTTGACGCAGTGTGATTTCTTCCTTTGGGGACATCTAAAGAGTAAGGCATATAGCTCTCCACTACACGATACCGACGAAAGGGATGAGTTATTTTCATGACCATGTTCCATGAATTTCAAGTGCTGAGGTGAATATTTATCAATGCTATCCGTGATGTTTTTACCTATTCTAAAGGAATCATTTCTGAAGAGATTTTCCAGATTCATTTGTTCGTTATACGTCGCACCATCCTGAGTAATACATTCAAAATTGCCTGTGTTATGTGTAGCCAGTAAATCGAATTTGGTCGGCACCAAGTTTTCTTAATATCGTTTTGACCGCAAAAAATTGAATTGGAAAATATTTTCCTTCTAATTTTTTATTTGCTTCCATACATCCTATCTGAACCTGATATATACGATATATACAACTGTTGATATTTCACACGCTTATGTAAATTTGAACGTAATTCTCTCCAGGAAAAAGTTAAGTTCCCTTAGAAACAATTTATACTGAGTTATACTTTATACTATAATTTTTTGTACCTCCTGTAATCTAAAATTTGATAATATGACACCTTTTGTATAGTTCACGGTATGTGCAGTCGATTTATGGCTCGTCATCCAGTGTGTTTGCGAACCTAGCGAGGGGTGCACGATTTACCAAACTTTTTCAAATTTGTTTGTACATCATGGTGAACGCCGCGCTCATCAGGTAATGCACACATACTTCAGAATAGTATTCATGATTGAAACAGTAATTAATTATCAAAGAGAGTTAGCACAATAACACGGAAAATTTAACTTTATGCTACGATGAAAAATACTGTTAAAGCTCTTGTTCAAATGGCAAGATTGAAGCCATGAAAATATGTAGTTCTTGTGAGAGAAGAGCCCAGCATCGTAAAATTCTGAGTCTCATGAAAATACATCGCAGACGCTGGCAGCCGCCGCCAATGTAGGCAGCACGGTCAGACAACGAGGGTTTCGGGGCCAACTATTGCTGAGATCAGCAAAGTTTCGCAAAATGTCACTTCAAAAATTCATCATCGACATATCATTGACAATTGCAAGCAATCAAAGTGATGTGTTTTCAGTGTTGTCTGAAATGTGAAACTCCACTAACGATAAAATTATTTCCGGAGTTGGGTGTACTTAATCTAATTGAAACGTGACAGGAATACAAACCTTATCTGTAACAACCCAAACAAATTACAAAACGAACTATTGATAAATTTTGCAGTGCTGGCGCGAACACAACGTTATATTCTTCAGACTGACATCAATGTTTTGTCAACGCTCATTCAGCTCCCAAACCTGCGCCATTCATTCCATTCAGGCAAAATTTGCGGTCTCCACGAGCTTGACTCTCCGTCAAGTCATCCTCTTAGTGAAATTTCTCCCCACGATCGTCTCGCCTGTACGTGTGACAATCACACGTATAGTATCTGTCACACGTATAGTATCACATGTATAGTTTATTATCTGTTTAGTAATACCCATCTGAAATGTTTCCTTCTTTGTTTATTTACGTGTCTAGAAACATTCAGTAACATAGCAATAAGTATCGTCGAAACGAGCTGGAATCAAAGTTTGCATTTTACCTCTCATTGAATACATATATTTTCATTTATTTCCTAATTTGATTCATTTTCCATGCTCCATATATATATAAGCACACACGCCCAAGTGAGAATACATAAAGATAATAGTTTAAAATTAAAACATAAAAACATTCACACACCTGTTTTCTGATTAATTTTAACTGCATGCCGGTTGATTCACCTTATCGACAGTGACCCAACTAGTCGCCGGCGGTCTGGTCGGCGGTGTCACAAAAACGAAATATAATGTAAATATTACATTACAGAATTCAATTTTACCTTCTAATTCATCTGTCACGAGTACCGCATGGGGCACCCTATCTGTATTGGAGAGACAGTTTCAGTGCACGTTGAAAAGTACACGTAGTGATATCATATACTTACTCAAAACCAATTATTCAAGTGACCGGAAAAGTGATCGGCTTGCTAATGAAGAGCCTGTCCTATACCTGCCCGGTGGCATCAGTTCCACACGCGTTACATGCTGTGGCCTGAGAACTCGTCCGTACGTAGTGCGAGTCGTAGCTGGAAGACCTTTAATACACACTCCTCGCGTAGAAAATCGTGGGGAACTTTCGTGACCAGGCCCTGAGGTATGAAGTTACATGCCAGCTTCAGCATCGTTCTGTGGGATCATGTGCTACTTGGCTATGTGTCACAGGCCTACACTGATGCAGTGGCTTCCAAAGTTTGTATTTTAGGATCGGGACAAGTGTGGACATTAGGGTGACGTTTTGCTGCTTCTAGAGGGGCTTTGGAAACTTTACATACATCTTTTGAGCATGAAAGGTTACACCGCTTATTTCTGAGATGTTCGGCCATATCAATTAGTTCTCAGGGCTTCAGCTATTTTAGTAGCCGAATTTTTCCTCATGTTAACATCACTAATGCTTTTTACTTACGATTTCAAAAGGCTATGCTAAGCCTACAGTGGCTGAAACTCAACGTCGGTGCAGTTTAAATAAAACTTCTGTTAAATGGGATTCGGTGTAAAAGATGGATGAGTAAATTCATTTCGCGCTCGAACAACCTCCATATTTTTTCAGCGTTAGAGACTTGCCATACTTCTGAAGTTTTCGCTCCTGAGTAAAACTCCGAATTTATTGGACCTTTCAAGAGAAAGATTCTAATTCCCAGCTGATCCTGTACAGCGATGTCGGGTGTGTAGCTCGACATCGCAACTCGATCTTTACTGAGGCAGCCAGCGCAATCTCTTCATGCAATCTACTTTCATATTTGTTTTTCTTTACTTGCGGGGCAAACGATGGATACCATAAGCTCTAAAAATTAATGGGAAATTCGCACAACAAACCTGAACTACAGAGATGTCATTTGTTTTCCCACCGTAATTGTCACACCCAGAGCAGTCATTTACTGAACCACAACGCTTGCTAACAGTTCGAAAGTCTGTTCCTCATAGGAGTTATAAACTATCCAACAGTCATTTCCAGGCCACAGTTGATTTAATAACTCTGAAATCATTTTCACACCAATCACTTCACTATTCGAGAGTAATTTACTCTGCGCCACTTCGGTACTGTAATTGCGATGGTGAAATTTGTGAGATGGCCCGAAGTGCATGAAGTTATGAAGGGAGTTGCGGAACATAAATTCGAAAATTGCACAAGTTCCGGACCTCGACCATGAGAGCTGTGCTGTGTCTCACAAACTCGGCTAAACTCTGGCCGTCACAGTACACACAGGGGGACCTCGGGGAGTTCATCCCGGGTCCAAACAAACTTTGAGATCACATTCACAGTTTTATTTGGGATGGGAATTAAAATATTTGGCAGAACAAATTTGCAGCTTGTCATGCACATGTTTGTTCTTCAGTTTATCTACAGTAACTTGAAATTAGCGCATATTTGCTTTCACTCACTGGCGCAAACGTATATTTCTTCAGCAATATCGCCGTTGCGATATTGCTTTAGTAAACAATTCACTGTCAAACATAAAGGGAGTTCTAGAATCGGTCGAGAAGAGTTTGCTGGCGTGACAGCGAGGGAAGACGAGTGCATCTCGTGCTCTCCCACCAGAGATAGGAGGGCACAAAACGTCTTGCTGCTGATCGTCTTCGCAGAGTTTCATATATGGCCCAGAACACGTTTTATAAGCATGGAAGCAAAAATTTCCATCAATTTCTATGCATGAAATGCATTAGCATTTCTTTAAAGTTTCTCCTGCGTTCAATGATTGCAGAAAATGGAAACATCTCGTCCCTTTGCGCTCGTGCACGATCTCCAGACATGACAATGACTGGTGTAGTAGACATGACAGCGCCTGGTGTAGTAGACATGACAGCGCCTGGTGTAGTAGACATGACAGCGCCTGGTGTAGCCAAATATAGAGGTTGTTGTACGAAAAATGGAACCTAAAATGAAAATAATATAATTCAAAAACTATTTGCTACATTTATATTGTTTCGACTATATTCTTTGTTGTACATTTTTCAACAAATCTAACACGTTGAGGTAAAATATCTTTCAAAAATATTTATCCTTTAATTATGCGTTCTACTGAAGGCTCTCAGAAGCATGTTTGAGCAGAAAAGTCAAACAATAAAATGTTCACGCCACACTTGAACTTATTCTAAATTTTAGGAAAGATGTCCTTACACCTACAATGTAATAAATTATTCTATTAAAAATATCGTGAGCACGTTTTAAGCTCCAATTCCTTCCACATGTCCATTTCTGTCCACGAGCTTTTGAGCTCTTGATCGCATCGATGAAACGACTCGTTTACTTAACTGTCGATCATTTTTCATCTCATTGAATTGGTTAGCGATTGTTTCTTTCAATCCTTCAGAGTTTTCAGGCGGACTACGTTTACTTTCGTCTCTAAGCGCCCCATAAAATTTCCCAAAAATTATTCTAAAATCAAATTGTGACGTGAACATTTTATTGTTTGATGTTAGTGCGCAAACATGCTTCTGAGAGCCTTCGTCAAAGTAGTTACATGGGAATAGTTTTAAAGATATTTAATCAAGATACATGGCATTCGTTGAAAAACGTTGAACGATGAATAGATCCGCAACAGAATAAAATCCAGTAAATAGTTTTTGAGTTATGCCATCTTCATTTTTGGTTCCGTGTTTAGTGAGACACCCTGTACATATGTGAGCAGACAAAAATACATTTTTTTATATTTATTTCAATTACTGGCATCCAGTTCCGTCAATTATGACCAGATAACGTTGAACCAAACTTGAGCTCGCACATTTGGTCCTCGAATTACAATCATAATTATGCACACTCCAAACTGAACGTTTTGCGACGCCTCAATCAAAACTCCTTGTCAACGGCTCATCAGTTTATGGACAATCGATGATGTTTCAAGGTGCCAATGCCTCTATTCCTCGTCAAATCTTCAAAAATGAAGAAGTTGAACCCTATTGAAAACCCTGTAATGAGAAGAAATTTGTTGTAAATACACTAGTTAGCAGGTGATGAATTATTCGTGGTGAAGCCCTGCTACCGCGTTCTCCTGCACAACGCCCGATCATAAATATATTCTGAATGCGCTAATTGTTTAGTGGGTGAAATATAGTTCATAATATATTTTCCTGCAGCTTTTTTGAAAGTATTTTTACACTTTATCTATTCATCTAACTCAATACTTTACGTTCTCCTTTTCGTGCGATAGATTAATCTGTAAAAGGAACAAATTTCTGTAGATTCATCGTATCTCGGAGACGGTGAAAGTGTGCCTCAACTTGTCCCACTTCTGATTCGAAGTCTGAGGGAGACTTTTAAGGACCACCCTTGCAACGGCCACACTCTGGATCTGGTTCCTTTTTCGACTGTCGGGAACTTCCAGTGCTTCGAGGGTTCCAAACTTGGAGAGCTATGGAGGAGCAAGTACACGATCAAGAGTCCTGGTAATTTCTCGCTTTGGTCGCGACGTATTTCCGTCACCATGACTGAAAATCAAAATCTTTTTGCAATTCGACGAAGTATTGGAACCCCAACGGTTTCAAATATTCATTAATGACCTAGTAAA
Organism: Orchestia grillus; assembly: GCA_014899125.1. NCBI lineage: Eukaryota > Metazoa > Arthropoda > Malacostraca > Amphipoda > Talitridae > Orchestia > Orchestia grillus. The sequence continues at coordinate 13,134 of VOMN01036981.1, forward strand.
ATCCGTCTTCTATTTTATTTTCCCACTTTTTGGGGATGAAAGTACTCTATCATAGAGGATCTTGCCAAACAATATTGAAAATTCAACTGATGGAACAAATCAAGAACTAGGGAAAAATTCCGCGTGGCTAAACGCTAATAAAATTTGCATCAATATAGTTAAAATAAAATTCATTCTTTTCTCGTACAGAAAAATTTCAGCTCGCAAATAATGATGGGAAATTGTATAATAGAGACAACTGATCACTCAAAGTTCCTTAGAATAATTAATCCTTGACAAGCATTTTAATTTCAGCGAACATACATCATCCATTTGTTAAAAAATGTAAAATCGATTATTGTCATATAAAATATAAGAAATATATTGCCAACTGATTCCTTAAATATCCTATATCATACAATTGTTCACCCGGTTCTTTAATATAGAACAGAAATAAGGCATGGGACTGATAAAACAAAACGAAGCTTTTGCTCTGTAAAAAAAAAATTCTGCCCAATTCCGTCCCAATGATCATGTCACCAGGAACTGTAATAAACTAGTACTTCCTTAAAACTCACGTGTCAAATCTCTTCATTGCATTCTCTTCGCAAGCACTAAATTTAAGAATTGCGTTCCCCGTAAATATATCAAAACAACTCATTTAAATCATTAAAGACTAACCTTAAGGCCTACTACCTCTCGCTGTAGTGAAGGAATATACATTCAATATATTCTATTCTTCCAATGATTTTGGCTATGATTAATATCCTGCCCCAATATACGTACGTCTGTGTGCGTCAACCTACGATCAGGATACAACTCTATACTCTTATATGTGTACAAGTGTGTATGTATATATGTAGTCCTATACTCAATTGCTAATTCATACCATTTTATACCTTACTTTGTAGTTTTAAACTACTTCTCTTGCTTTATTGAAGGAATATACGTGTGTGTACGTCGACGAATATGGATATACACTCAAATATGTGTATGTATGTAGTTTCTTACTTCAATCGCTAATTCATACTATGTTTATACTCTATCTATAATTTTAAACTACTCATTCAGATATCATAAATTACATAGTGTGCAACTTTAATCTTTTGTGTTGTTAATTATTGAAGCGCCGTGAATTGGAGGTCTGCGTTTCTATACATGTTGCCCTAGAAGCCATGCACGTTATTTGGGCCCACAAGTGGTGTATATTCTCATCTCTTATTTCATGTCAGTTCTCATTTCTGGTTGAAACTGTGTCCGGTGTAAATAACATGTGGTAAAAGAAAAAAGAAGAAAAAAAAAGTTTATTCCAAAGTTGGTCACATACAAAGCATATGCCTTTTGGTTTTTCAATTAGCAAAATTACAGCCTTTAAATTAAAACATGAAGGTCTCGATGGAACTTCCAATTGGGATGTGCACGGCTACAATCTAAATATTACGTGTGGAAGTCGCGTTTAAAC
>VOMN01036983.1:0-11429 GCA_014899125.1 Orchestia grillus
TAGTCCCCATAGCATGGGACAAACAAACCTAACTAACCTACCCCTATTGCTTATGGCCTATCCTATGCCCCCTGACGGGAACTAACCTCTAAAAGAAATAAAATTTTCAAGAATGAACTAAATTTTGAATGTATAAGGTATTCCATGGATGATTACTCAGCAATATGCATTCATCAGCCATCACCATTTCAAACCAATGATAAACTTCACTTTATGAATCCCATTACAAATTTCAGTTTGTTTCCTTAGCAAACCTTTACAGTCTTCATGGATTTCAAACTCCATATTCATGAGGATGCTGTTAGTTATTCGTTGCAAGCTTATTGCATATACACTTAAGGTTGCAATCTTTCCGTTTAAAGCTAAATGTAGCCTTATGGCTGAAATAGTTTGATCTGTAGAGGGTTAATATAAATACTCATGTGCCGTAGAATTATACGTATAACACGCTGAACATCACAGCACGAGATCTGCCGAAATTGGTCCGAAAATGCCCCCTAAATTCAAGGATTACTGTTCACGCTTCAAGCAAATAGGAATTCGATAACGAAGTGCTCATTTATGCCCACCATATTTCATGGTCAGGGTTTTATGAATCCAAACTATGAATTCAAGTTTCAAGAAATGGTACCATTTCCAAAGATAAACGTTTCATCGTTTTCATATTGCTTTTATAAAATTAAGCACTAGCTTCAGATTTATCGGGATGACTTTCTGTACTTCAAAAGAGTAGGTTTAAGTCAAAATCAATTTACGTCAAAAAGCATGTAGTTGGCCTCACCGCTTGAGAAACATTCTGAATAAAAATCTCTGAAATCTTGGAACAGGTTTTGTGTCAATGAACGCGCTGCTCATTCCTGACGGAAATTTCAACTGACGTAAACGTTACTTAAAACCAAAGTATTATTTTCACGTAACATTTTGCATGCGTAATTAAATAGACGATTTTCATTTATGTATTGAAGGGCAATGCGAGCCCACTTTATAAGCCGTGCTTAGGCCACTAGAGTAAGCAGCAGCATAGATTGCAAAGCTATGTTTACTATGACTATCGAGAGAACAGACCATTTGGTAGGCACTCTAGAAAACGGAGAATCTATGCGTATGGTGTCTTCCCACACAGGGGCGAACCCCTGCGCACAGAAACAGCAAGTTAAGAATAAAGATGAAGAAAAAAAAAGAGAGATAGCGAATGTGTGAAAATTTAAAGGGGGCAAGAAATATCGAAGGCCTGAAGATTTATCTAAAGTCGAGCTCACTGAAAAGCGCCAACTAATAGTGTGAAAATCATTAGAACCCATTTTGAACATCAACTGGCGACCATCCCTATCTGTCAGGCAAATTACATCAAACATAAGCTAAATATTACCATCTCTCAATCGAGGTAGAAGCGAGTTAGAACTGTGGGGCAGCATATCGTGATAATAAAAAGGTAAAAACGCATTAGAAAATACTTTTATTTAATTAGTCAACAGCCCAAAACAAGGGAACAACTAAAGCACACTTGAAGAGAATGGAGAAAAATGGGTATGCGACGAAGGCATTTCCGTCAAAGAAAACGGTTCATTCCCAGATGGGGAATGGTCCAATGAAGAGCGCGAGATACACTGGTTAGTCTGAGCGAAGCACGACAAACTAATTTCAACTTGCTAGGTACAGATCCAATTCGTTCAGTAACGTAATAACGTCACGGGGAAAACTATAACCAGATCATGCCATCAAAATGTGGATGTTCTTCATAAAACGAATGTTTGCTTCCACCAAAGAAAATTGATTGATCCAACGGAAGTTAGAGTGAATAGTAAAAATTTTGAAGAATTTTGATGGCAGATTGAGTGACGAGGTAAAAAGCAAGATCCATAACGGTAGGCCGATCAATACGGAGTTAGCTTTCCATACAATTCTTCACTTGATTATTTTCAATTCTAGTTTGAGCAACAGCTCGAACGAACAAGTTGTCGTAACGCACCTTACGTCTCTAGAATTCACAATCGAGATAGAAAAACAGAGCCGAATATGTATAGAATTCTTCATATAGAAGAATGATCTCGTATCAGTTGGTACACATTTTTCAAAAATACACGAAAAGTCAATTTCATTTTAAAAAAAGAAATCCTAGAAGAAGAATAAGTGTACATACTTAAATGAATGGTCACTGGAAGTTCAGCTTACAAAAAGTATTCGTATATTACAGTCAGGATAAATGTATCATAGAAATAAACGAAAGCACACTCGTCAAAAACATTATGAACTAAAAAACAAATGGATCAACGATTTCAAGCGAGATTTATACTATGAAAAAATCTTAATGAATTTTCCAAATAATTAGAATCACATCAGCGCAACGTAATCACTCATTTCAGGCTTTCCAAAACTCGCAATAACTTCTATCCTTTAAATTTGAAAAAAATATTATGGTACTTTTGGAGGGCCTAGTAGGGTTGCTGGAAATTTTGAGCGTAGCTATGGCGAATCAAAGACATAAGCAGGAAGAGCGAAATGCAACGAAAGCATTTACATGAATTCATAGTAGTTCATAGTTTTATTACTCCGCAACCATTCGAGTCGGTCAATAAAGAAACGTTCGAAAAAAGACAATTTAGGCACGCATTTCAACACGCGGGTTGCCAACTGGGAGCTGACTGAGCCCAAATAGCTCTTTCCACCTCCACAAGAAGCAGCTTCCCTGTAAACGAATCGCCCACAATAACTCACAAGGATCAGCCAAACGTGACCCAGCCACAAGAAACGTGTTTCTACAACAGGTATTGAATTATAACGAACACGAACCATTTAAGAATCAGAACAAATTGAATCTGAGGTTCAATATGAAAGTAAGGAAACGGAAGAAGCAGCAGCCGACGCATCATCATTATAGGGCATTGAAATTAATTTTAATTTCAATGTGCACAAGATCGATCAGAATTATTCTCCCGATAAAGGTAATCTCACAAAAGTAAAAAAAAAAGTCCAACCACGTAGCAGTTCGGCCGAGCGCAGAGCTTGCCGAAAGTCATTTACGCTCAAAAGGTTTCCTTCTGAAATACATACAATCGGCGGTCATAGCAACATGCAGGAACCCCTTAGCGACCAAATCTTTTTGCGATAAGGCTGCGCTAACCTCTGTAAGAAAAACTAGCTGCAGGCTTTTATGTACATATGCAAAAAGGCTACATTTAGCTTGTTACAAAAAGCTAGCAGCATCCTTACGAATATGGTTTTTGAAACACATATAGACGGTGGAGGGTGCAATGCGATAAGAAAGTTTTGGTCAAAACGGGGATTTCAGCGGCTTGGTGTGATGGAAATAGGATAAGGCAGGTAAACCGTCCGACTTTACGAGATTTAAAATCGCCAGCTTAAGCAATATAGGGTGCTCAAGTGAATTGTATTGGATCATCTTAAACATAAACTCAGACCCTTGTCCCTTCTAATTAACTATTCAAGAACGTCCAGACCTCGACTGATTTCAAAATTGTACCCTATTTACTCGGCATCTGCATTTTTAACGAGTCAAACTGAACACTAGCCCTTTTCCTGCTTTGAATGCGTCGAAATGAGGACTTTTAACAACTAAAATTTATAGATGATCTGCAGCCAGAACCAACATCAAATCTAAATAATCCAGATGGTGGGTGACGCGAGTCCAGTGCAACCAAATCCATGCCCAGCCAAGACGAACCTACTGATCTCTCCTTCACCAAGGCAAGTGACCGATAGCCACAACCATCGAGTGAGATTAAATCTCATTGCTACTTTGGTATAATATTCTATTTATGCTTCACCTACGTAAGATTACGTTACATACTATGATAAATAATTATCCCCCCTTATCAGTCACTGATAATTCAGAACGAGATGAAAAGTTAAGACGCTATTTCTTGACAGGTCCACGGAAATGAGTCGCTATAAGTCGCAAAAACAACAGAACAATGCCAAAATACAGATATAGTTGCACAACAACGCGTGTATTCCTGCCAAAAAACCGAAGGATCAGTCATGGTCTGCTTCGACATGTGAGGACTACGAGCAGTATATACGTGAAATAACTCCCCTTTATTCTTTTCAGTCAACACACCGGAACTTATGACGTGCTTTGTTTGGTCCACAAAATAGATGACTTTCTTCAGCGGACCTACATTTGAGACAGCACACGGTAATGGTAAGGCAACTGAAGAATTTTGTGAGCAATTTGGATCCATTAAGTTTAATTGTCATTAGCGACTGCATGGAGACAAATTCGCATCTCAGGGCCTCGTGATGCAAGCAACCATCCGCACTACCCGTCAATTACACGAGAGGTGGACCACCGATACAGACACTAGCAGTCGGTAGAAAGCAAACATGAACTGATGTCAAGAATATGGTAGGGCCACGCGGTGACAAACGTTAATATGAAGATACTACCACTTATGTAATCACTCGCTATTCAATCTCACATTAACCCGAAGATCAATTCAAAGACCCTTTGATTTTATTCTAAAAGCATCATAAAGAAAAAATCTCAACGTAGTAATATAATAATTCATTTGGTATAAAAAGAAATTAATACTGAAAAAATACAAAAAACGTTAGAATATTGACAATGCTAGCTAATGAAGCCCATAAAGGCACCTTTGTATCAAATAGGTACTAATCCACGCTATTACCTTGTCTAATTGAATACGAAACAACAAAACCACTAACGTAAAGAGATGTACTTAACGAAACAATACAGAACGGAACATCCGAATAATACCCTCACACTCAACATTGTTCGATCTTTCATTTCATGAAGGTAGCCGTTGCAGTTGGTACCTAGAGTAGTCACGTGCACGTAGTATAGCAAGAGTAACTGCTCGCTGGATCAGACTGAGGCAGTCAAGTTCTGGTATTGGAACACGGATATCTAAATTTTTAATTGGCCATATAAAGTCGAGCGTACTTGAACCAAAACGAAACGTAAAAAAGTAAAAAATAAACCGTGTCGTAAAATATTATTTCGTCTTATCGTGTTGTCGTCGTGCTTCGTTTGAGATGCAACTACTGCCTCGAGTTTAATAATCATATAGGTGTTTGTGATCATCAACACCTCGAGTTTAATAATCAAATCGGTGTGTGATCATCAACACCTCGAGTTTAATAATCAAATCGGTGTGTGATCATCAACCATCACTGGACATCATCCTATTTTATGTAGCACAGGGAAATCAGCAGACATTTCGTACTGGTTATAAGATGCTTACGAGTTGAACGTTGAAAGATGTCAGTCTAGTGTGGACTCAGTTATCCTTCTTGCCCTCCCCAGCCTCCAGTTTAGCCTGGAGATCAGCGACCTCCTTCATGAGCCGGTCGTACTCCTTGTTGACGCCCTCGGCCTGCTTGAGTGCGGCCTCCTTCTCAGCGGCCATCTTCTTGTTCTCCTCCCTGAGCTGCTTGAGCTCAGCGCTGGTGTCCTTGGCTGCAGGGATGGGGTCCTTCTGGTCCAAGAGCTGCTTGGCGGCGTCGCTGGCAGACTTGGCCTGCTTCATGGCCGCCTCCAGCTCTGCCTGGCTCACCGCCAGTCGGGAGATGAGCGTCATCAGCCGGTGCAGCACGCTGCCCACCACTCGGTGAGGTCAATGTCAGCATTGAATTATACTACCAATACCGCACACTTCTCAGCACTCCCAAGACGTCACGTATCTCATTGGTGTCAAAGCCTTGCATTTCTCATTACCACCAATACCTCACATTTCTCGTTACCACCAATACCTCACATTGCTCATTACCACCAATACCTCACAGTTCTCATTACCACCAATACCTCATTTCTCGTTACCACCAATACCTCACATTTATCATTACCACCAATACCTCACATTTATCATTACCACCAATACCTCACATTCATCATTACCACTAATACCTCACATTTATCATTCATCATTACCACTAATACCTCCCATTTATCATTACCACTAATACCTCACATTTCTCATTACCACCAATACAGTATTTTGAACCACAAAACAACACACATGCTCACACTATCACCAAAATGGTCAATTCACATACCACTGATAATAAAAACCAATACATTGGTACATCATCAAAGTGCATGGAGTAGTACATTGGTACATCATCAAAGTGCACGTAGTGGTACTTTGGTACATCATCAAAGTGCACAGAGTGGTACATTGGTACATCATCAAAGTGCACATATTGGACAAAGTTTTCCAATGCGAGTTAGAAGGTACGTGTAATGTGCTACATCAAATATTAGGTGAAACTGTATCCCAATAAAACACAGAACTGAAGCCCTCAGCAACATCATGAACATTCAAATAGAAGTACATTAGAATAAAACTGGGCTCTCCCTTTACAGCCTGAGCAAGGCTAAACAGTAAACAAACTGCACATAGCAAGCAACTCCATCACAAGCAACTGTAAGGCAGTTGCCTGAGCACTCCAATTCGAGTTGAGCACAATTCATCTCCTTCAGATGAGTTGCATGGCTCTCAACACATGACACTGAGACTGAAGTTCTTGCTCCTCTCACTAGGCACACTCCTTGTAAAGTGCACTCAGCATAATCACCCTTAGTCATGAACATGTACAAATAAAATTAATAGCTAGATTTCATCATGCATAAGTTCAATTAAATGTGATGAAGAAATTAAGTCAAAGTAGATTTGACTTGGAAAAAACTTCATAACAGAAAGAAAAACATTCTTCACGATTCTGAGTTCCCAAAAGCTGCACGATTTACAAGCTGGAGCACAAGCACAGGTCATACCTATACCTACTAGACTTCAACTTACAAAAGAAGGAACAGGGACATTCCCGAGATGTAGAAGTTCCTTTGAGCCCTGAAGAGACGCATGTGATGCTGCATCTCCACATCAAGATGCTCCGCATGCCCGTGCGTCTGGCCCTTGATCTCCCCCGAATACTTCTGCATCTCACGAATGGCATCTGGCAAGTTAACACAAAATCAGTCTTGTCTAATAATCTTAAAATGAAAGTCAAAAGTCTGGGTAAACACTATTTTGCAATGTGGGCCAAATAATTTAGAAAATATTCAAGTTTATTCTCAAAATAAATTTAACCAAATGGATAATACAATAAACCAGTCACCTGGACAATTGATAAAATGTGAACACTCACCTACAAACACAAGGACCAGAATGGCTACAAATACCAAGAAGTAAACATGAGACAGCTTGTAAATACTTTCCAGGAAGCGAGACTTGAAAAACGAGTGCCATCTGTGAATGGAAAACAAGGTTAATGTCAGGGATATTTTCTTAAATTTCCTCATAATGGATCTTAATATTCAATTACAGTTGGTAAAGTTATTTCATACCAATATCTAAAAGATGACTTACTTGGTAAACACTAAGTGGTAAAGTAAGTTTAATGAAATAGGTTCAATCTCAAACATGCTTCTTTTCTATCATTAAAGGCCAAGTGAACTTGTTTCTGTGTACATAAAATGGAGACTCAGTGATGGTACTTACACCAGTTACCTACATAAAGAACTCGCATAGTAGGGTGAATGTGCATCAGTAAAGACACTAGGAAAATGAATTCCTATCAATGGTAGAACTAGAAAATGAACATACCTGACATACAAAATTGGAATGTAGTTTACGTCTAGGGAAGCGCAAGTGACAGATGAATGATAAAACAAAAGTGAGTAAAAACATCTTAAACTAATTAGATGTGTAATAGAAGTATAAAGCTCTTGAGCAATTCTATGCTCATTTCAGTAAATTGGAACATGAATTAACAATTACTCAACCCTTCATGCATCCACTACCTACTAGAATTGTGCAGAGAATAACGAGTTTCTCAATGGATAAAAAGCCCCGAACAACAGAATACTTCACCCATCATTGAAAAAAAACTTCGCAGCATATCTGCCAGAAAATATTTCCTACCTGAAAATTAATTGGCTCACAGTATCTAATTCTCAAATAACTGTTTGTGTTCTCATATGATCCAACATAAATAAAAATAAATAGTAAATGAATTTTCATCTTCACTCAGTATATAATCATGCAAAATGAAAACAAAATGAAATTCATTGATACTAAAACTATATTATTTACTAGTTATATATTAATAGCCTCCTAAAGATGATCAAACTACTATATAATCACACAAGTGATGAAATTTGACACAATTCAAAAGTATTAAATACTGCTTATTCAACATTTCTGTAATGAATACTTAGTGCATATGCTACAACAAAATCAGTCTATGAAATACAAAATTTCAGAAACATTTTAGCAAAGAAAATTGGATTCTATCCAACAACTTCAACTCATAAATGATTAGATTCAAATTTTGGCAAATGTAGTTTTGACTGATCTATGGCCAGAACTTCAAGAAGCTCTACAAATTTCTGAGTTTAGCTCATTTAGCTAATAATTTTTAAAATGTGAATTAGCTGGGTAGTTGGATGGCAGGTAACAGAAAGCTCAGCTATAATTAGACATCAACCTATACAAAACAATAGAGCAGGAAATTGATAAAATGAGCCTAATATTTTGAGGTAAACATACAAGTCCTTTGGTACAAAGGCAGTTTGATTGTAACTCGATTTTTTAAATTTTTAGTGGATAGAAATACTCTGACACTAAATGTCTACTTAGCAAAATGTTTACATTGTTAAAAAAGAACAGAAGAAAGTACAGAAAGCCTATATACACAATTTGAAACAGCTATACATACATCCATACTAGTCAATTGGGTACTGACCTCTTGGGAGAAATGATTGGCAAGAGCAGCAGAAAGGTCACTGCTAACTCTGTGTACATGCATCCTGCAATCAAAGTCCACTGAATACTCATGATTGATGGCAGTCAATCTCAAATATTACCTATTAATTCTGAAACAAGAAAAAAATTTAATTTACCGAGATGCAAAACAAAAATATTGGCAATTAACCTTGAAATTTTTAAAATCAGATTTGAAATGATATATTTTATGAGTAGTTTTCCACTATTGATGTTGTACAATATCAACCTGGTGATACTTGTAGAATGACCCCAGTAAAAGGAGGGATGCTACTTTACTACTTCATAGTATGTACAACAATCCCTTGGCAATTGTGTTCCTTTCAATTGTGCAATTGTGCATTAGATGTAAATCTGCAAAATAAAAAATAGGACTGACCACTTGAGCCAGTCAAGTAGCTTGAAAAATTGTGAGATTTGCAGAAAATGATCTACTGTGTGCACAAATTAAAATATGGTTACACAACTATACTCCAGTTTTAATGGTTATTTTACTTCAACAATTTCAATGAAAACCAAATACATAACCAATACAACAAAATGTGTTTACAAGTGTACAAACATGGGGAAAAAACCTGAACAAAGAAATCATAAAAATTGGTTTGTATATTTGATAAAACAATAAAATCTTATATCTGACTACAGATGACATATGAAAACATAGGATGCATTATTATTTTGAAAATTTTGAATAATGGCCTTGAAAATCTTTTCCATAAATGTACTAAAATTTATACACAATATAATTTTTCCCTAAATTATTTGGGTAAATGTATGTTATCAGAGAAGTTTAAACATCTACAAGCTAAACTGCTGGTATATTTCAGTGTCCATTAATTTGAAATTGTATTTTTACCAAATGGAGAATAAAAAAAATTGAATAAATTATCTTGAGTGATTATACACAATTAATCATAATAAATTATTAATTTGAAAATTTGACTGCTAAGGATAGTATAGTAATAATACAAATTTATCAGTTCACTTTTTGTAGTTTAAATTTAAAACATTTTAAATGTTGGTATGCTATTCTTAAATAAACTAACAACCAAATTGTCTGGAAAAATCAAAAACTTGATAAGCACGTTAAGAGGACCATCACATGGAGTTAGGTTTAAATGTTTCACATGTACTGTACATTGCAAAGCATTCATTGATACATACTTCATAAAATATCAAAATTTAAAAACTGTACTGGCAAAACTGACAGCACTATAGGCAAGAAAGATAGGAAAAATATCAATTTGATAAGCTACATAATTCAGTACAAATAATGCATTATTATATTTTGGAATCGATGTATAATAGATATGTCCCGAAACTGTCAGTGTTGCAGTGCACATGAATTTGTAAGGAGCTTACACTTTCCTCAGTGCACCTCAACCTTTGATCTTGCCTCCAAGTTCCCACTATTTAAAAATTATGAGACTTTTTATTGCAATGGAGCACATAAAATAAGGCTAACCTAATTGATGAACCTCAAAAACTATATGCAGGGTGTTGTACCAACACCTTGCATATAGTTGAAATTTTCATTTTTCAAAAAGCTCAAGAGCAGTACAAAGCCGTTTACCACCAGGTAATGCTATGTTGAATTAGATAATGACAAAACTGCAACCAGTACAAGAACTTCATAATTATTAGTCAAATGACATTATTCTTTACTTTTCTGAATACCTTTTGTTAGCTTAGCTGTTGCAATACTATTACTAAGAGAAGTTGATTTGAAGGTACAAGTGTAGTGCAACAAGAAATAGACACTAAAATTAAGCCCAAATTGTGTTTCAGGTAGCATCTGGACTAGAAATACAAGTCAACTTTTCACTGAACGACTTCAAACAGATAGCTGCTTATAGAAACTGACGCACGGTGTGATGTGTAATGGTTGTTGACGGAACTCCTCTCACGTCTTCTTGTTGCCTTGTGAAGTCTGACGTTCTGAACTGGACAGAAGCCACAGCAGAAAATAATTATTCTCTTTTACCGAGACTGAAGCTAAACCGTCTGAAGCCTGAACTGTGAACACATCTATGCGCCTAAATTCTGACATCAGTCGAAAATTACGTTGACGTTTGCAATTTCATCAGCCTTTGTTATTTGGCAGCGGGGAGTGAACCAGACTAGATCGAAAGATGATTGCGTCAAAAATTAGAAAATTAATTCTAAAAGTAAATTATCAAATATGTAAGAAAACTTATTGTCGGCATTTGAATATATCTAAATACTAGTTTTTATATCTCAAAAGTAATTTTATTTAATAACTATTTATATATTTAATTTGAAACATTTTACTTAGCGTAAACACGCATTTATGAACCTGGGATAAAAAATACCTCTACGTTAAAATACCCAACCAATGTGGTCAATATACAAAGGCACGTTAAAGCCCTCTTCCATTTTTTCATGCAAGGTATTTGCATAATATATAAGAACGCATACAATATAACCACGCCTATATATATATATTTATACGTGTAGACACTCATGCTTGTATATAAATCTATATGTTGATAGATACGTATGTATCATTAAAGTACTTTTATTAATTTCAAGTCAGATTACCGGGTCCTTAAGTCCGTATAACTACTATCGCGTGAGTGGTATGGGGTTTATTAAGAACCTTTATTAATTCCAACACGTTTTACTGAAGGGTTTTCAATGACT
>VOMN01036987.1:0-31662 GCA_014899125.1 Orchestia grillus
AGCTAATGTGCAGATATTTTAGGGTAAATCAACAGGCTCATTTTTTTATTTGGTGTAGTTCCCAGCTAATGTCCAGTGATTTAGAGACCATAACAGAGCCGTCTTACAGACTCCCCTGGGCCTGTATTGTGTAGGTAAATAGAAAGTTCCACAGGTTTGCTACTGTAATGTTTGGGTTTCTATTTGAGACCATGAAGAATTCATTCCAAAATATTCACATAGAGTTAAATGCTTGGACGTTTTTTGAGGATCTACCAAAACTCCTTGGATCTGAAACCAATGGACTACTCTGTAGGTAGCATGCTAGGGAAAAGGATCAATCGTGGTTGTAGAAATGTAGAAGCCCAGCTGATGAATAAAATTGAGGCAGTTTTTGAGATCTTTCCTCATGAAACTGGATAATTAGCTTGTGCCGAATTCTGGAGCTGGATTGAAGTTGTGATTAAAGCTAATTATAGTTTTTAAAACAATATTTATGGACATTAAAATAACTGTGCCATCAAATTTCTTTTCGGGGAATTTAATTTAGGTTTTTACAAGCACTTTTCATTTTCCTGAAGGAACTCATATATATCCCTAACATACATTTTCTGTTTTTTATTTCTTCCATGTATTACTATTATTAGATGAATTAATTGTTAAAGTAATTTATCAAGTGTGGGTGGCAAATGGCTTCAATTAGCATTACTTGGTACTTTTTAATGTTCATTCAAAGCAATGCTGCTTGGGCAGTCACAGTGACAGGCTGTCTGTGTAATGTATCAGGGCTACAGTAGATATTTCAGTGAGTTTGCTGGTGTCATGTATTTGTGTCATTGACTTCCAAGTGTCATCATTAACATTGCAGAAGCATGCAGTAAAATCTATACTAACCAAAATGTTGAAGATTGCCTCCTTTTGTAGCATTGAGATATTTTCTGCTGAAATTAGCCCTGAACACATTTCATTTCTTTCAGTATTGCAATAACTTGAAAGCGGCATCAATTAATGATGACGACTTCATGTTATGAGGCCTTAGTAAACTTCAACGTAGTTGTTGCTTATCAGTCAAATCTTTAGAAAGTAGTTCGTAATTTTAATTTTCAGATTTGGTAAGCAATACAAATTCCGAATAATAAGAATCGGCGTCCACAAAGAATCTGCATCGGCATCGGCAAAAATTAAGAATCGGCATCGGTATCGACATCAGAAAATTTTTTGGAATCAGCACATCACTAGTTCGGCATCATGTTTTCAGGTTAGGAAAGCAAAATATTTATTTTTTGTATTTCTGTCACTTGTGTCAACAGCATACATCTCATGCTACTCAATGTACACTTTTCAATTCTCTTATTTAGAGACATATTCACATGGTTATTGAAGTGTCCCAAGAGTGAGTTCTGTGGTGAAGTGTCAAGTCCTCCCCTCTAGGGCATAGGATGGGCAATCAATTGGGTTAGTTTTTACTGTGGTATGCTATGGGAACTGGTGACCTCAGAGGGCTGTGTTAGGTTACGTCAGCTATGGATAGGCCTTTTGGACTTCTTTTTTTGTACCCGCTCAAGTTTCTCAATTTTTCATACTTTCTTAGCTATCCTTTTTTTTTTACCTTCTATCTGTCTTTCTTCTTAACTAACTGTTTCTATGTGCAGGAAATCCTGCATGGGAACACACTTGTGCATAGATTCATAGAGTCCATGTTCCCTACAGTCCATGCTAAATGGTTCCTTCTTTCTGCTCTCTTGAGGTTGCCCTTAATGTGGCTAGGAGCCTTAGACTAATTAATCTTAATAATAAAAAATAAGAATAATCATAATAATTATTTTAAGAATAGTAATGATAATAATAGCAATAGTAATAATAATAACGATAGTAATAATAATAACGATAGTAATAATACCAGTAGTATTAGATCCCCCTTTTTTTGAATGTGCGCTTTAGCTCTTTGAATAAGCTGCATGGGAAGTTTTGATGATTTTATCTGGTGCGGCAGGTAACAAGATGGATCATTTCCTGAGCGGGCTGGAACATGGCGCCAACACTTGGTATGCCGCCGCTGCCCCCCGTGCTGCTGCCCTGCATGCTGCTCAGAGCCATGAGTTTGCAGTGGGGCCTAGTAAGTGAATTCTTCTCTGTTTCCTATTAGTGTTATTTACATAAGGGCGAATGACCCACTGGTTGGTCACAGCGCCAGAGACGCGTTTCACGAGCTATGCAGTCTTACCTCAACCCTCTCCAATGGTTACAGGTGTTCAAAGAGTCGAAATTAATGTAAGGGAATTATGCATTTGAGGTGAGGTTATTTGTAAGGCAATGTGATTGAAATGGGTTGGAAGTATAAGTAAACTGTGAGTGAAAGAAAAATTCGAATACACTAGTACCTTAAGTTAATTATTTACACAAACATGCAAGTGTTGCAGGTTCAATGTAAGAATTTTTATTTGTGAATGAGGGTTCAGAATACTTAGGTTCAACTGGATTTGGGAAGGAGTTTTCCTATGATAGAGAAAGACCAAATCAAACTCATATGTCAAAATTGAAATCATTTCATTTATAGGACCAAATTTGCAGCATTTACCTGCCACGTATCACTGGATATCTAGAAAATGGTGGCAGGGTTATTAGTTAAGATATTATGTTAGTATGGTAAGCATGTGCATTATCGTTTTAAAATCGATTTTTAAATACAAGTTTAATGATCATACTTGAATTCACATGGTGAATGATTTAAAATGTCAGGAAAGACGAAGGCCACATTTATGTTTGAGTAAGATTTTTAAAACTTATTTCGCATGGGTTTGTCCGATATGTTGAATGGAATTGTTTTTCAGATTCATTTCAAATCATCCCGATCAGCGGTAGCGGAGGAATGGTTGCGGCAGGCGTTACCAATGCAAGTCTTTCTGCCACCACGACACCAGCCACTCACACGATCGTCTCAGCCCCCACTCTGACCCAGACTGTCCCAACTACTACGATCATTTCGCATACGACCAACTCGCACCAACAGCAACAGCAGCAACAGGTTGCGCAACAACAGGCAGCTGCTGCTCAACAGCAAGCCCAGCAACAGCAACAACAGGCTCAGCAGCAACAGCAACAACAGCAAGCGCAACAACAGGCACAACAACAGGCTCAACAGCAAGCAGCGGCTGCAGCCGCAGCTGCTGCTGCTGTGGCCCACCAACACGGTGCTGCATTGATGATGCCCACATCATCATCTGCTGCAGTGACTGCCACTACTTCTCCTTCCGCCGTGATTGATCTGCAGACTTTCAGGTCCGTCACTCCCCAGACTACAGCTGTTGCTGCAGCAGCTGCGGCGGCTGCTGCAGTGGCAGCACAGCAACAGCAAGTACAACAGCAACAAGTCCAGCAGCAGCAACAACAGCAACAACAACAACAGCAGCAACAGCAACAGCAGGTTCAGCACCAACCAGCTCGCCTGTTGAAAGAAGTCAAACAGGAGCAAGAAAATTTGCTGGAAGGTGACCAGCCTCCATCGCCGTCTGGAGGCATCCCCATGGGGCCACCTCGCAAGACCCTCTCGGCCGGGACAATCATAGCCACCAATTCCTCAGGCGGGATTGTGGCTCAGCAGAACCCGGCGGCCGTCGTCGCGGCTGCCGCAGCCCGAGCCATCGGCACGAGTGGTGCCGTCGCTGCCACCACCGCCACCACGGCTGCTGCCGCCGCTGCTCGCGCCAAAAATGGTGAGTGTACTTTTGATGAATTGCGCCCCTGACCCGTTCATCTTGCCATTGTTCGTGTTCTTGAGTTAAGGTTGCGTAAGTTCTCTTAAAAGGCTTCAGACTTCGGAGTAAACCATCAAGGTTGTGGGACAGTTCTGCATGCTGTCTGTGAGTCAACCCATCAAGCGGCGGAAATTTCTTCGTCGGAAGTGCAAGATATTCTTAAAATAAGTTATATTTTATGATTTATAAGTGTTTGTTTTGTAACTCCATATTGGAGTAATTTAAAGTGTACCATATTTATTTTCTATGTGCTTTATACAGCATCTGTAGATTTTCCTCCTGAACCGAGAACAGGTAAAATATCTGCCCCAATTGTTGTGTCCAAGAAATTCTCTTTCTATTTAAGTTACCGGAAAAAGCCAAAGTGTCAAGGACTGGTCGATGGCTTAAAGAGTTGAGGAATTCACGGTTAATTGATCAATAATCGGGTAAAAACGTCCAAAACTTGTGTATGTATTGGTTATCAGTTTTATTATGACGGTGTATTTTTCAGGAACTGATTTCTCTCTTTAATACAGGTTTTTGTGCTCTTCATCAAAGATCTGTACGGTTTTTGGGCTATGCTTGGGCATTTTTTCAGCTTGTCGGAAGATATTTACCTTGCGTTTAGAACAGTACCCTCACAGGCACTGTGCTGTGCCCTTGATGGTACATTGTTCAACTCTTATGTCGTGGCCAGTGAAAAATTATGTACTTATTAACACTAATTATTTCAACCCAAGTTTTTGCTATGGAAAAAAAGTTGTGAAATAGAAGTTAAGGTGTTTAGCAATTTCTATTCACCGTGTGGCTTTTCACGCATAATTGTATGAACATGTATGAAGTTACGAACTTGAATAATTCCCAAACATTGTAGTGGATTTTGTGTCTTGCTCTGTGCTGGTTATCAGTGAAGGTTCTATGTTAGCATAAAAGTCGTGTATTCATTTGTAAGACCGACAGCCGATTTGGAAAACACGTGTAAGGAGTTGGCGTTCAACTCATCGCTGAGAGACTCGTGAGGTTATTCAACGATTTATACCGATGAATACCTTCGTTTTCGTGCTGCTGCCTCCTTGTTTCAGAGCAGAAAAAGTACTTGGGAACACTAGTAACGTGGTGCTCATAAGACTTGATCAGCTTGTGTTCAGAAGAAATTTTGTAGCTTTTTGGTGAATGAATTACTCGAATGAAAGTTCTTCACTTGGGAAAGGAGCTTCGTGCGGCGAGTGTTGACACGGTGAGTGATGTAATGTTTAGTAGCACGTGATTTACTTGAGACAACACGCTTCTTACTGACCAGTCAAGCCAGTGTAAAATTCAACATCAATTGCTGTTGCAATTTGACTCAGTTTTCGCCTACCACGCGCGGGCGCGGGGTTTTGAGCTAACACGTGTGTCGTGAATAACAAATTATTTACTTCATGTCGTTCTCCCTGTTCATGCGGGAGTGTACGCATAACTGAGTCACGCAAGCTAGTATCGATTGAAACATAGTTCAACAACATCGCTGGGAAATATTCGATTGAAATATTTCTATCTGATCAACGCATAAATTTCAGAGCGAGTTAAAGGGATTCATCAGTATTCATAATTGTTGTTGTTCGTTAGCTTCTCCGAGTAACTTACATTGAGTTCATATCTTTGAATCAGGCAGATTTGTGTTGTCTTTAGTGAGTCTTTGATCGATATTTTATGAAGTAAGGCGGTGAAGAGTAAGTAGCAAGATGGTACTTCTTTCCAGTGCTGCTGACTGTCGTGAACTAGTAAGCGTGCTTGAGCAAACTACTAAACATTACATTGTTTGCCTCTTGTCTGTTCATTTGCTCGCCTGATGTTCCGTTTACCGTCACTTGCGTAATTTGCAGCACTGGAGGCAGCAGCACTTGTTACGCTACTCTTTTACCTGATCGTGAAATATTGCTCCAGTTGATATGCATGCACTGGATACATTCGCTTGTGGAGCATTCAGCATACCTGTGTCATACTGTCATATATAATGTATACTTCAGTAGTATATCGGTCATTTTCTGTTGGGTGTGGTTGTTGGTGTGGGATGAAGCAATTCATACCTGTTTCACTGCTCTTTTGTGCAGGCGAACGCTGGGACACTAAAAGAATGTGTAACTTGTGCGGCAAGATCTTATCGCGTGGGGACAAGTTAAAAAACCACCTTCGTATTCACACCAACAACTTCCCGTACCATTGTGTGACGTGCGGCCATGGCTTCCTGCGCAATGAAGGACTAACGGTACACATGCGTGTCCACACAGGGGAGCGGCCGTACCAGTGCGGGGTGTGCGGCAATACCTACACGCGCAAGGACAAGCTCACGCGTCACGCCATCGTCCACACCGGCGAGAGACCCTTCGTCTGCACCATCTGCGGCAAGTCGTTCACGCGCAAGGATAAGCTACAAAGACATCACATGATCCACAAGCTCGAAAAACCTTTCACGTGTCTGCCGTGCAATCTTGAGTTTGGACGTCAAGATTTATTCAACCAGCATATGGAACGCAAACACCCTGAGCGTCTGCCGTACACTATGGTACAGCTTCCAGTTTACCGCGACACTTCTCCATTACGTCTACTCGCGAGCCAGCAACAGAGTATTGAAGCGTGTAGTTCTCAACGCCTTTCTTCATCATCGTCTCCTCCACTTGTGACGCTCTCTCCTTCTCCTCCCCCAAGCACCAATGACAACTCAGCTGCCCACAGTTCAGCATCATCAGACGCTGCGAGCTCGTGCACTAGTTCTCCACAGCCTCCTCCATCTGTGTCACCGAGCCATGTTGCTCTTGCTGCTCGCACCATTGCCAGCCTTTACCAACAGCAGCAACAACATCTGGCGCAGCAACAACAACATCACCAACACCTGCAACAGACGCATCATTTACATCATCTTCACCAGCAAGTCTATCCTAATCCTCACTCTTCTCATCATTGAGATGATGATACGTACTCTGTTCTCCGTTGGATTTTTGATAGTTTGGGGTAACGATTGGGTTGTTTTTGCGTCCTCATTGTGTACCTTCGAGTTCGTATTTGTCTTTTGCAAACGGCTACAAAATTATTCTGGTGACTTAATCAAGTTTTAGAAAAACTAATTTGATTGACTTGAAAGATTTCTGCGGATTTAGTTCGTTCTAGATTGAAGAGTTGCTAAGGAATCACACCTATTTCAGTGATGTGATTTTTTCAAGGCTACCTATGTATCATCAAACTCGAAGGTTTATTTCTTCTAGCATTTATTTCATTTTTTCCCTCATGCTTCGATATTATGAAACACGCGTTTGATTTGCGTTATATAACAAATCGCAAATTCGTGTTTTTGTACATAGCATAGTTTGATTTCAAGTGATTGCAATTTCGTAGATGACGAATTAAAATTTTTATTGATCTCAGAAAACGAGCATCTGAAGTATGATCTTAGTTAAATCGCGAATTTTTGTACGAGACAGTTTTTATACGAATCTGATGACTGGTTTGTGTGATTAGACTTTAATACATTTGCGTTATTTGTATAAGGAAATGCGGCTAACGTGGATGCTGTAATGTGCGAGTAGACTTGCTAATATTCACGACGATCTGAGTCGTAGGTTTTTGGGGTTATCATGGTTAGACTGCAGCAACATTTGCCATTTATTCTGCCCATTAATATTTACCTGAGAGATGACACTACATGGATTTCTGTGGTCATACAACATTGCAGGTTGGTATGCTACTGGGGTCTCCCTGCTAACTACGAATTTGGAATTGCATTTTTGACTACGTGTTGCTCTGGCGGTATTGCGTTGTTTTAGAGAAAGAACTTGTAAATAGAATGCTTTACTACTGTTGCTCTCAGTGCTCATACAAGTACATTTAAAAGAACTTAATTTTAACATGTTTATTTGAAGAAATAAACCTAGAATTCAAGAATTGTGCTGTACAGCAAGCAGAATTTTAGGATAACGTCTTGGATGAATGCAATTTGAATAAATCTCAATTCGCTTCATTATTTTGAATTGTGATATAGTAGAACAAATTTTATTATTTGGTAATTTTACAATGGTGTTATTGAGATGGAGAAAATTACCTGGGAATCCAAATCGTTTAATTATGAATGGGACGTGCAATATGCTGGTTAGAAAACTCGAAATCACAGTTGTTGGATTACTTTTGTGTAACTTTTTAGTACCTACATTTTCTGTGCATGAACCCCAATCGCTCACGTTTTTATTTTCAAAGAACCTTTGATCAGTTAGCCAAGCAGGTTTAATTATTTTCATGTGCTTTATTTTGGCGAAGATGAGCAGCTACCTAGTAAGTATACCATATGTATGTAGCCTTGAGAATGTAATAGTTCTCAACCTCATTCGTGCTTCAGTTATGAAAATGTTGTTACTTTATTAGGCACTCGAACGTTAGAGTGATAGATTTCTTGATAACCACATTCTTTGTGAGCGGCTATTTGTCGATTTATGTTCTGTGATGGAGATTGAATCTTTGGTTCCACTGGCCACTTGGAGTGGAAAATCCTACGTTCAATTGATTGTTTTCCATGAGTTTTTATACCGTGGCATTTTAAAATGTATCTGATTTTTATCTGCTCGGACTTACTAAGGGCATTCACAGTCGTTGGTATAGAATCTGGTGAGTTGAGCTCATATTCCTTGCATCGATTCTTAGCTTACTTTATTTATCGCCTTGGTGCTTATAGTGAGCGGTTTGATGACCCTGTATGTTGCGCCTAACAGTCGATCGTGAATGATGCATCGGATATTAGATTCGTTATGGAGGTTTTCGTTTTTTCCGTCCTATTTCTCGTTTTTTTCCGTCCTATTTCTCGCTAAATTTGCAGCCGTTCAAAACGAGACTTCTTTCGAGAATAACTTTTAGGATATTCATATCCCTCATCGTTTTTTCTTTCTTTCCGTATAATGCTCATGCTTCCACAGTGAGAACACCTCATTCCGCACAGAGAGAAAATGTATTGTTTACAAAATTCTCTGTAAATACTAGTAATTATATCCAGTGGTAGCCATAGTGTAACGTTCCTCTCGGTAGCTTCTCATTATGTGGTACTTAACAGCTTTTTGTGCCAATGTATGTAGTCCACTGAAATTAAAATATTGATTTTATCCAATCTTGATTTCCTAATTTTCCTTGCCTAGATATGTTTATAGGTGCAAAGCCTGCTACGTGCACAGTTGATGATGTGCATACGTTTTTTTTATGAGTGTGAAACCTAAATTTGCCATAAGTTCCAAATTTCCTTGATTTCCCTGTTTCAGCAGTAACTTCCTGACGACTTCAACATGGTAAGTTGAACATGGAAAAGTGAAATGTTTGTGCTTAATTTTGTTATGTCCTCTTCCAGGCGTTATTCAATCTTAATTTGCTGTGTCTCATACCTGATTCTTGAATTTGTTCTACAGATTTGGTTCACCGTGTTCCTGAAATTCCGAGTTCCTGATTGATCATAATTCATTTGTGCATTCCTTGTAATGTATGTTGTAAACATAATTACGTTTATACTCGAAAGTGCTCATAATTCTACGTACAGACGCTGATGGCTGCTACGGAGGTAAAAAGAACTATAATTGAGGGAATAACATATACTGGCTTCATTATTTTCGAATTACGGGGTTTTAACTCTAAAAATACTACAGCTTTTGCAAAAATAAAGTGTATGTTGGGTCTTTATTTTCTGAATTAAGCAGCAAAGCGTTTATGCTACGTTATTTTCAGGTTTTCCTTGAGAGATCTTGTTAGTCTTAGCGGTCGAATTCTGATTCTTCTTAGTAGGTGAAAGACCAATGTCGGTAGAATTGTGTGCTATAACAGAGCGCTTTATTTATGCTCTCAGTATACATAAACAAATTAAAAGTTTTGTAGAGTTACTAACTCACAGTTTTGGTACCTGAATTATCTACGGTTCCGACAGAAGAGTGAAAAGTAGAAGTGTTTGTATGTTACCGTGGTTCAATATTTTTCAGGTTTTGTATGGAAAAATTAGCGTGAAAAGCGTAGGGATTTTTTCAGTTAGCTACGAAGTCGAAAGCTTTTCCAGACCGTTCTCACTGGGTATTGATTCGAGTGTACTTTCTTGCCAAATATTTATTGCATATCATTTTCGTTGACTTTTAATGGCAGCAATCAATAATTGAAAAGTTCAGTGATGATGAAACTAAACCTGACAATCAAGACAAATTTAGGCTGTGCATTAAGTTGAATGATGTAGCACGCCAGTGGTGATATTCATTATTGAAAGCTTCATTCAAATTGATAACGATAATTATTTGTAGCGAAAGTAGCGAGCAGTTTACCGTGCGTAGTATGGATTATGGATGTTGGTTCGTGTTTTTCGAATTAGCCTAAGTTTATATTTGTTTCCTCTAGGGTAATTATTCGCATTTGAAGATGTTCAATACTATGAGTTGGGTGCATTAAGTGTACAGCTAGAGAAAGAAAAGGTCACAAACCCTAGGACCGACGTCCTTGGTATGTGCGTTTGAAGTTACTGATGATGTTGATTTTCAAGAATTAACTCATAGCGAGCATAGGATGGGCTATGGGGTTAGGATAGATTTGTCTGTTACCATTTGGAGACCAGCTTCTCCAGGGGACTGTTCGATCACCCCAGCTTTAGATAGGTCTTAGGGATTTCCATATCTCGTGCCCACTTTTCTTCTTTCTATTTTCATACCTTTCTCGCCGATGATTCTTTATCTTTTTTCCTTTTTAATTTACTGTTTCTGTGCGCAGGGGATCTTTTGTGGGAACACGCCTTCTGCATAGATCCCCCGCTCTCCTAAGTCCATACTAAGTGGTCCATTCTCATTCGGTGCGAGATAGCCTGAGGTACTAAAGCGCTGCTATTCTTGCTATTACTTATACTAAGTCACAAATGGAAATTGTATTTTGTCTTATCATCTAGGGTAGTATTTTCCAATATCTACCATCACTTCTAATGAAAATGAAATTGCTTATTTCATTTTCATTTGATGACTTATGTCCAGTCTCAAGAGTTTTGTTTCTGATATTGTTTAACGTGGTGATGTACTCATGCAAGATGTCACTTTTTATGTTCAAATTAGTCCTTCAATCGATGGCATAAAAAACAGTCGGAAAATATATTGCTTGTCACACACTCAACCTAGACTCAGGTGAATTCTACACTAATATTAGCCACACCACGTTTGGCGCATAGTAACCCATATCATGCAGTTATTTAGATCTATTTTTGTTTTCATGACGTTTCTTTCGTTTTTGATCATCTGAGCTCAAATTACTTATGTAAGGTATGAGCGGTCATACTTTTTGAGTAGAATAAATTTGAACCGGATCAGAATGATGTAGTCTTAATTTACTTTCAACGAAAAGAAACGGTAGGACACCAAAGAATTTGTCCTTGTAAATGGAAATTTGTAAAAATGTTTAATTTATGTAGGTTATTAATTTTAAAATTTAAATATATTTAAAGGTTTCGGTGTCAGAAAACAGTCCGGCAAATAATGGAGAATTTTTATCCTCGTGTTCAATAATATGGTGATAGGTAAAAAAATTACAAACGAAATATTTGGTTGTTGGAAAAGGATCTCGTTTGCTAGTCAGACATTTTATTTTTCCTGGGTAATGTAAAATTAGTTAGTGTTAGCACAGCTGCATTATTGATACCTAACCTGTCAAGTTCGATTAATGACGTATAACTATTCCGATTTTACAATTAATCTTCCTTTTTCTCTCTCTGACAATACATGAAAATATTTGCCCATTTTTCTAAATCTTCTTGACGTGTGCTCCTCTAATAGTTTTAATATAAGAGCAAAGGTAATATTATAGGTTCTATTTTTGGTCACGAACTATTTTTAGTTTGCTCTCTGATTACCTTTACCTCGCTTTTTGGTAATCCCTTTAATTATGTCGGATTTGAAAAGTGCGATGTTCTAGGTTTTTTTTTACAGAAATGGCATTGTTAAGAGACCAGCAGTTCTACGCCCGTGGTTATTAACACGAAGTTGGGGCCGACGAGCTGCGGAAGTTGAGCCACGGCCGTTTCGTGATGAATTCAATAATTTGATGCTACTAACATAGTGGCGTTGGCGTACCTTGCCTGCGGCTCCGATTTTAATCCAAGATTCTCGTTGCAATGAAGGGCATATGAAAGCACAAGTCTGAGCGTGTGCTTCACCATGGCTTTTGAATCTTCGCAATAATTAGTAAAAAATAACGCTCAGCCCAACAGAATGAATTCAGCATTTTCTCACCAGTGATTAATTTTTAAATATAACTGAGGTCAAGGTTTGGGATTGCATTTATGTTCTTTCCTTGTGCCGTGCACGGTATACCATCCTCTTTGATCCCCCACTCTCACCGGCACATGTCCAAATCCTCATGGGCATATATCTTCGATCATCTTCATTCGTATTCGAAATTCATTATTTTCATTGATCCCCGTATTCTTCGTGATCTGATTTTCATGGACTAGTTCAGTATCATCAGTCGCTATCAGCTCACTAAAATCAGCTCACGATGTTTTACTCATTTTTTCATTCGATTATTATCATTTCGAACTCCGGCATGGCTGACTTGAAGGAATTCAGTTGATTGAAACGTCATGGTTATTTAGGAGCTTCTCACATACGGGTGTGATGGACTAAAACGACGATGTTCGTTCGTGAAGGAAATCTAAATCAGCACTCACGATTGCTAGTTGTAAACGACGATGGCAGTACTAAAAATATATACGACGTGTCTCAACTGTTAAATTCTGTGATGACCTACCAACTCGGCTGAGCGTACGTAACTCTTTGCTGTCTGTTGTCAGGTGAGAGCTGGGACTCAAAGAAGGTGTGTAACCTGTGCGGCAAAGTGTTGTCTCGCGGAGATAAGCTCAAGATCCACATGCGCATCCACACGAACAACTTCCCGTACCACTGCAGCACGTGTGGCCAGGGCTTCCTGCGTAATGAGGGGCTGGTGGTGCATACCCGCATCCACACGGGCGAACGGCCATACGTGTGTGTCGTGTGTGGCAAAGCCTACACGCGCAAAGACAAACTCACGCGTCATTCCCTTATCCACACAGGAGAGCGACCTTTTGTTTGCCAACATTGCGGCAAAGTTCTTAGCAGGGAGGATAAACTAAAGAACCATATGAGGATCCATACAAACAACTTCCCTTTTCGGTGTGAGACCTGTGGAAAAGGTTTCCTCCGGAATGAGGGCCTTGTGGTTCACACACGCATCCACACTGGTGAGAGGCCATTCCAGTGCGTTGTGTGTGGTAAAGCCTATACCCGCAAGGATAAACTCACACGCCACGCATTTGTTCACACTGGTGAGAGGCCACACGTCTGTCAACATTGTGGCAAAAGTTTCATTTGGAAAGATAAAATGCAGCGCCACGAGCTCATTCACAAGATCGAAAAACCTTACACATGTGTCCCTTGCAATCTCGAATTCCCTCATCAAGATAACTTTAATTCTCACATGCAGCGTAAGCATCCTGATCGGGTTCAGTTTACAATGGTGAACCACCAACATGACGCTGACAGTCCTATAGCTTTAGTGGAGGAAGGTTCTCACGCCACCACGTCTACCACTGCTTCAATTACCTCAACACCTCTGCTGCAGCCTCCCGAGGCTCACTACCAGCAACACACCTCGTTGCATGCTCAGCAACTTTCACTTCAATCTTCAACCCAACCTGCTCCTATTCAGAGCAGCCAGCACTTGCTGGCTGCATCTTATGTAGTCCCCCAGTCACTCGTCCGCTCGACTTCTTCTCCCGTTCCTTTGTCCCTAGCACTTCATTCTAGTGCTGCTGCTGCTGCTGCTGTTGCAAGCTCAGCTGCGGCTATTGCAAGTCACAGTAATTCTATTCCTACTGATCTGAGCAACACCCACTCTTCGTCTTCTGCTGCCCAGTTAACATCTCGATCTCTTGCTGCTATCACAAGCAGACTTCCTTCATCATCACTTCTTTCTCTTCACTATCCCTAATAATTTCGCTTGTTTCTGAAAAGCTCTTGAATCACTCGACTTAGTTTTAGAAGAAGTTTTTTTTTATTTTCAGTTCTTTTCACTCGTTCTACCCTGGCGGTAATTTTTGAACTCGTATTGTCAATCATTTCACGAGACCACACTTTGTGGTTCTCGTATTTAGGCTTATTTTAATATCTTTCTTTGTGTCAGTTTCTTTGTTAGTTTACATTCAATACTACTGGTTGAAGGATTTTCATTTTAATGTTAGGCTTTGTTTTTGAATATTCCATATTTTTTGCCCTTCTCATAGAATGGCGGGGTTCAGTAAAGGCTTTCCGGCTACTTGTTTGACTTCTATTAGCAGGTTTTGTATTGTTCGTGTTGCCTCTGCGAGGTGATTTAAAGTATCTCCAGTCAAATGAAAATATCTTGAATTTTATATTTCAATGTATAGAATGCATTGTTATCTAATATTCATTTTTGCTAGTAACCGGTTACGTTATCATTTTCTCTTCGTGTTAGAAATTTATATTTTTTTGCAATTTCTCTCGTTTTGTCTTTCTTCAATTTCGTCTAGCACTGCCATACCTGCTGTTCCCATAGCTTAGTCATCAGAATAGTGATTCTGAAGAGTAACTAGCGCACTGTTTTGGATCTTCCTCCACTCAAAGTGATAATTCGAAATTATTTTTTCCAAGTACTTTTCTGCTCTTTTGCTATGGATTAGTTTTTCATTATATATTCAGGACATTAAGATTTTATAAACAGTAAGATTGAAGTAAGAAACTTTTCTCCATTATAATGACGTCATAATTCTCTTACATTTTTAGCTGGTCACATTGAAATCATAATCTAAATGGCGATCTAACGGATCGTAAATATCACTGCATTTTCTTTTCCCCACCACAGATACATATATATGTACATGTACCGATAGGTGTGTCAGGTATTCTTGCTTGTGATTGAGCTCGATTTGGTGCGCGTCATAACATTCAATATTAAATTCAGTCAGTATGAGAACACATTGAGTGTTGCCTGTCACGTGTCTTGAGAACTTTCGCAGAATTTCTCTTGACTGTTGGTCGCAGTGTTGACAAAGTTCTGTACCGAGTGCGGCGCTCGCTGATTTTGACCTCAAACTTCTTGAGTTCACCTCAGGGAGTTTGGGACGACATCCGTGAGGGCTGTGCCAACTACTCGTGCTATATTGTGGCATTCCTTCCTTATCTCTTGAAATATATTTCTTAAACTAAGTGATCTATAACTGAAATATATGAATTGCTGAATAAGTGGACGATTTTCCAGCGTGATCGTACAGTACCTGTATTATAGTGGCAGAAGAAATTTGTACTTGGATTGCAACATGAAGGGGCCGAAAAGTGAAGTGTGAACCCGGGTTCTCTTGACGGAAAAGTGCTAAACTTCATGAAATTTGTGAATTGTTGAGACACTGCGTGTTCCCCTGTTGTGAGTTGTGTAAATTTGGCGTGTTCGAAAAAAAGCTTATGTGCCTTGGCATTCCGAATTATGACTACGTTATTTGTTTTTGTGTGAAAACATAAGTGTCTGTTGAGTTGAGAAGATGAGTTTTACGATTTACTAAATTGAACAAATTTTGTGCACATCTGCTTTGAATTAAATTAAGCCTACAAAATTTACATGTTGCAATCCAAGTTGGCAAGTTGGTAACGCATTTAAAATCAAAGTTCAAGTTCTGGAAAATGGTTCACGTTTAATTGTATAACTGACATTCGATCACTG
The DNA here is from genome assembly GCA_014899125.1 of Orchestia grillus. Classification (NCBI taxonomy): domain Eukaryota; kingdom Metazoa; phylum Arthropoda; class Malacostraca; order Amphipoda; family Talitridae; genus Orchestia; species Orchestia grillus. Next base: position 15,447 of record VOMN01036987.1, read on the forward strand.
ATTATAGTGGTTTACTCATGAATAATAACATGCCTTTTGACCAATGTGAGCTTGATTGGTTATCTCACGCCTTCACACAGGGGAACGTCCGTTCGTGTGTGTAGTCTGTGGCAAGGGATTCACGAGTAAAGAGAAACTCACGCGCCATTCCCTTATCCACACAGGAGAGCGACCTTTTGTTTGCCAACATTGCGGCAAAGTTCTTAGCAGGGAGGATAAACTAAAGAACCATATGAGGATCCATACAAACAACTTCCCTTTTCGGTGTGAGACCTGTGGAAAAGGTTTCCTCCGGAATGAGGGCCTTGTGGTTCACACACGCATCCACACTGGTGAGAGGCCATTCCAGTGCGTTGTGTGTGGTAAAGCCTATACCCGCAAGGATAAACTCACACGCCACGCATTTGTTCACACTGGTGAGAGGCCACACGTCTGTCAACATTGTGGCAAAAGTTTCATTTGGAAAGATAAAATGCAGCGCCACGAGCTCATTCACAAGATCGAAAAACCTTACACATGTGTCCCTTGCAATCTCGAATTCCCTCGTCAGGAAGACTTTAATGGCCACATGGAACGGAAACATCCTGAACGCTTGCCATACACTTTAGTCCAACAGCCACCTACCACTGCTCCTTCTCCCTCTTATATCCCACAACGCCTCACCATCACTCCTCCGGCTTGCACTACACCACAGACACTTCCCCACAGTTCCCAATCTCTAGGAGTGTCAAGCGCTGCAATAACCGCCGTGCATGCCACCGAGCACAGCGTCAACGGCGCCACCCTCCTATCTCAAGGTACTATCATCACTCCGGGATCGAGCCTCGCTATTGCCTCCAAAACCTTGGCGTCCATCACGAGCCGCTTGCCTACTTCTTCACTATTGTCGCTGCAGCACTGACAAGACACCCAACCGTCATCCTCTGGAACACCTTCAGTTTCATCTCCTGATCCTTCTTCCATAGCCACTTCTTCGTCTAGTGCAGCTGTCTCCTCTGCTCTCGGAGCAGCTAATGTAGCTGTTGTCACTTCAAATAATGATGTGGCCACCATCATCGAGCAAAACACCGCCAACAGACTGACCGTCCACGCACAGAGCGTGGGTACTCAGCACGATCACTCTAGCATCATCGTCCCGCAGAGTTCGGCCATTGTACTCAGTGCATCTAACCTTGATAGTTGTTCTTCAAACTCCAGCAATGCCACTCTCACCATCCCGATCACTGGCGCTCACTATTGAAAATCGTTAAAAAAATTCACTAATGCTCTGCCAACGAGCTAATGTATGAATGAAATGGACTTGTTATAATTTATTCTGGAAAATTTTTTGTTGAATGCTTTTTTAGTGGTTTCACACGAGTAGTAATCATTCATATTAGTTAAAGTGATAGTCTCATCTTCACTTTGAAAGAATCTCATAAGGTGTGTCAAGGAAATGACATGCAATTTGTGTTTTATTACGTAGTGCTGTGAAAAGTGAACTATGATCATGTTATTTCTTCTCAAGCGAACATTTATTAAGAAGACACTACGATGACTCACGTTGTCCTTTCCCATGTGTAGTTCTTGATGTCCTGTTTGTAAAGTTTTAAGGTTATCGATTGCAATGTAGTGTGATAGCTTAAAGGTAGTAGATGAACAGGTATAATTTTCTTTTCTATTATCTTGGTAGGGATATTAGATCAATACCTATCTTGGTACATTTGTACTTTTTTGGGAGCTCGTCTCGATGAAAGTTGAATACTGCATGAAATCTGGACGAACAGAATTCACTAAGATTATTTCATACTACGTGTATCTAGGGTACATTTATATTTCGTGACATGTTATCAAAGTTCTAACGTAGCACTTCAACTTCTGTTGTTCCAGATGAAAGTGGTTGGCTTGTGGGCTAGAAAGTTAGAATGAAAGGGATCATAACGATATGCGAATAATTTTGCTGCTTTGTGTCGTATTTCTTAGTGACGTTTCCTTAGCTGTCTTACCTACCCCGCATTATTATTTTACGTCTATTTAGCCGATGTATCATTACCGTTATGGTACAGTGATGTTATAATGAAATCCCAGTCATGTTAAATATGGCTGTACGAAGGGCCATATTCTTGGTAGCTAGCTAATGCGGCAACTAATGCATCTCTGGAGAAGAATGCTCTGTACATACGTTCTAGAAACTACATTATCCAGCCATAGCAAGCTCTCTGTCTCTATCTCTCTCCCCCATCTTCTTGAATTTGCTTAACGTACCTTACTATTTTCAATGGTAGAATACTCGTTCTTTCTGTACATATATGACAGTAAGTAGTGATGTCGCGAACACTGCGACTCGTAGTATTACCGTTTCCTATAACTCTAAGGCTCTGATGAAATTCTCGTAATTTTTTTCTCGCATGGTACGAGTGATATTCTAATTATCAAGAACAAATACATGTTCCCCATGTTTCGCAATTGTTCTGCACTGAAACTTTTGCCACCTTGTGTTACCTGCATTTGATCAGTGTCAATTTTTTCATTGGGTACTGTAAATTAATTATTTTAAAATCGACTCGTGGAATGAAGTTTTAGCTCAGAAATGTATTTTATTAGTTTTGACCTGAAGTAAAGCGCATAGTTTATGATGAGTTGCAATATATGTAATCCAAATGCGTCACTAACAGTGTGTCAGTGTTACATTTTATTAGTTAATGACGAGTTACGATTACCTTCACTTGGTCTTTCGATGTGTCAAGCTAATATTGAAGACGATTCGACCAGATAGGCGTTTTCGTGAAGAAAGGGTTCGACTCGCTGGTGTCGGATTGACGTTTATTCATGAGCTAGGTAGCTGATACGAGTATCACTTGTTCTACTCACGTTATGATGAGATTTTCCCATCGAGAATACTGGGAGGCATCTTGTACACGGTAAGTTTATTTAGATAAAACTGGTATTACCGTAAAATAACTTGAAATGTGAAGCATTGATGCGCTTCCTACATTTGCGATAGCTAAAATGTCGAACAATGCAGTCTAACTCGGCTCCCCTTGGGTGTAGTTTTGCGTGTTGTTTCTGGTATTGCACATACAGTGTCGTTTCCCGTGCGTGTTCAGGCTGAAACTGATATCTTGCTGAAATGAGCAATTGGTATGGAAAATATATAGATGCAATATTAAATCATGTCTAGTTAAATACGTACCGAGTTGTTTTGTTCTTAAATTTTGCATACACTATCGATTGCGTTCGACTACCTCGTGACACTTGGTTTAAATTTTTTTTATTTATTTTAAAAATTTTAATGAAATTGTCTACCTTTCCTGCCACAGTGTTGGCTTCATGCTTACAAGAGCTTCTAGATTTGATTTATCATTACCACGAATGGATCTAGAAAAAGTCGTATGACTTGTCTTTTTTGGCATTGCATCTGTTAGTTCCTCACTGGAGTTACTGCTAGGTTAAAGACATTATAATTATTGTGATTATCAATATATAGTTATATAATTACTCATGTCTTGACTTGCTAGTTGCTGTGTCAAACCGACTATTATCTTTTAGCAAACATGTGTTATATGAGTACGTCGGAGTTCGAGCTGCTGGAGCATCTTAAATAGTAGAAAACAATTAAATTTGTGTAAATGTATTTATAAATTTATTTCCTTTTGTCTTTTCTACAATAACGTAGACATGTGATACTAAATTTGCCCTCGATGTTCGCATGGGAAAGATTTCTGGAATAAAAAGTATGTCTGCATGTTGTAAGTGATATTTATCTGTAACATTTTAGGTTGAATCATTTACGATCGTAGAGGAAATCTCCTCAAATTTATTATGTGTAAATTATGCAAAATCTCCTAAATTAATCATTTCAGCTATATGTGAAATTAGTGAATTTTTGATCTAATAGTGAATGCTGTCTTAAGATTTTAAAATATAATCTTGAAAATATTTCTTGTTTTCATTTGCTGAAAAAGATTGTTAGTGAAGATATTTACTAGTAGACGCTCCCCGCCCACAATGGCGAGACAAACGTTAAAATCTTACGATGCCCTCTTATTTATGGTAACTCTGTCATGAAGTGCTATTTTCAGTATCATTGATACGGACTGCCTTATCTGACTGTCTCGCTTTTAGTTTAGGAATAATGACCCGGGAATTTTTCATCTAAATCCTTAAGAGCGCGACAGACGGACCAACCAAGCAATAACTGAATATTGGTGTATAGGGAAATGATCCTGGTTCTCGCTTGTGGTTTGTTTACTATGTAAACAAAATTAATAAAATTAATAGTAGGAAACGAACACGAGCAATTATGTATCGCGTTTTATTGAGCACCAAATTAGAAACGTTTTCTTTGTATCATAGCAATTTCGCACACAATTCTATTATTGCCTCTAGCATATGAATATATTTCTAAAACATTTCAACAATCTTCGAGCTACATTCACTGGAAAAATTATAGCCTTGCATAAATTAGAGCAATGAAAATTTTCTAAAATGAAAATGTTAACATGTGTTCTTAACATAACGTATTCTTGTAGGAAAACGCGTATAATTATCAATTAGGTTAACGTAGCTTCACAAGTATATTTGTAGCACTGTTACCGAGAACGTGCTGGAAGTACTGTATAATTTTTTATTATCCTAAAGGCCTCTCACGACCAATTCAGGTCGTGAGTTCCTGAGGCATTCAGGTTTCTCCAGTACGAACGTAAAACTGTACAGCATCAATACTAAAACAAAGAAAATGTACTCGCAAAATTATTACAAGACAAAATCTAAAATTCTCTCAATAATAATTGTTCCTGAAATTTGCTAGAGACCACAAAATTATCGAAAACTTTGTATAAACTGTGAACAATAATATTCACTATCACAAGGTTTGATTATTGCACCTTCACTATAATTAAACTTCATATCTTTTGGTGAACACACTGCAAAATGAAAGTAACAAAAATATCGTATCCACAAGCATCATAACCATCATATCCCACTTCCACACCAAAATCATATCTGACTGGTCTCGTCAGAACCCGGACAAGCTAGCAAATACTCTACGTTTTTGTCGAATTCAAAGCGTCGCTTGGAATACAGGGAAATGTCTCCAAGCAGTATTACGGTACATAAAATTACGCGAAAATTAGTTATGCTTTACAAGAGTTATTTGTAAAATATTTACTCAATTTCATATTTTATCATAAAACTTTGTTTATACGGTGACAGTTTACGTCCATATGCTGGACAGTTTCTCACTTGATGTGAGCAGGGTTTGTTACTTCGATGACGAACTTAGAAAATCAGTTACAAGCAGGGATCGATCTCGAAAACCCAAACATTATTCTCCGCTGAAACCTTTTTGCTAAATTGCTCGTTTACAAAAGCACACAATATATTCTCATTCATTTGCTCAAGTAAATGCATCATGGTTATTAATATTAAAATACAACCTTACGGATCAGTTCTCATATTAGCAACTGTGCTCAACCATAGTTCAAGTCCTCGATATTGAATGCAAATCACCCATCAAACTATTAAAGTATTGGGTATGCATGTCATTGAAGTAGTTTCTTATAGCAAGTGAATGAACACTATAATTTGCATTCAGTACTTCACAAAACTGACGATTTAACTCGACACTTGGACTACGACGTGTGCCATATATGGTACACGCAATCAGCTAGCTTCATGAAATTTTTATTCATCACTCAAATATGTTAGTTTAGATTAGAAAGAAATTAATACGCTAACCAAATTTGTGAAAACAAAATTTATCATTTTTAAATTCGCAACAGAGATATTCATCGAACATGAAATGTTTCCTTTGTGGAGAATAGCAGTCAAAGTGTCAAACGTTCAGGGTAAAAGGGCCTAAAAGCAAAAGCACGGCGTATCGGAAGGGCCTCGTCGGGCGCACCCCAACGAAGGCAAGCTCAAACGGAAGAGAAGCAACAAGAAGATAGATATGAATAGAAGTGACTGCTTTGCCATAATGACGAGTCGGCTATTTGTCAAAACGGTAGAAGAAAATAAGAATGCACACTTAACTTGAAATAAAAATTTAAGACAAATACATTGCCGCAACCAATGCTGCTGATTTGCATTGGTAGATTTAGTACCGCAGTAGTCAAACAAAGATACTTCTAAGTACTGTAACTAAGACAAGCATGTACAGTAAACATGACCCCTTTGAGACTGAAAATGTCTACGAATCGCTCAGGATAGATAAAATCTTATGGACAGGTCGAAGAGTCATCCCATCAGGACAGCCCTCACGAAAGTCCTAATGACATAAATTATATTCAGCATTTCACGCTATCCAAAATAACTTATCACTCAATTTTTCTAAAGATAACTAATAAGTACGGTTAAAATTATCTAAAAACTAGTGATACTCCATAAAAACATGATGAAGTTCCTAAGAAATAGGTAACTAAATTTTTAATCAACAGTTTTTCGGTCTATTTCCGCAAACAAAGGAAACTCGATTTTCTAAACTGTAAAGCCGACCTCTCTTCGAGCACCTACACCAACGTTTTTCACGCTTTATTAAGCTCATTCTAACTATGCACTACATCTTGCTAAAGATATAATTAAACATTGTTATTAAAGTAATTATTTGATCACTCACACCAAAATGTATTGAAATCATAGAACATTTATTTAGTCACAATTTTTCTCTCACTCGATTACTCAGCAGTTACTTAAAAGCCCAATTCAGCTATCATAAAATCTAGAGTTTATAAATAGTCTTTCTATGCGCCTTACGTTCAAGGTTTCTGTTCCTAAAGTGATATTTGACAAGGAAGACTTATCTTAATCCACGTACTTTCGAAAACAGTACTAACATATTCGACCATGTCTTCGAAAATTTGCACTCCTGTTTGCATCGGCTTCATTAAATTTCTATCAATATTCCTTACAGATGCTTCGTTTTATTATCTCTGTTTCCTTTTACTCCATTCTACCCAACCAAAATGATGAAATTGTACATTGTCAATCAAAATCGACACATTCTGAAATTACATTTTAACTTTGTTTGGCAATAATATTGCCATACAACTTTGAAAATGCATAAGAAGTATAAAAGTGAAGTCTTAAATTTAAAAAAATGGCACCAGTAGAGAAGGAAATTTGAGAGAATAAGAGTTAATAGTTATAGTTCAACATGCTTATATCTAGCAGAACTGCACATCGAAATTACTCAAATGTAGAAGTAATTGCACCATCAGTAATTAAAAACCTCCTCAGACTGATAATTATTGAAACAAGAATTCTACGTTCAGTTCTAAAGCGCAGGCCAATTTTTGCAGCTTTCTCCACGAATAAAATTTAAATTTCAAATATTCACACCACGAACTAAGGTAACTCGAAGTGTCCAATTCTCGTTATTAATAATCTTCTCAATTGCAAGAATTGAAGCAATGGTCTTTTTTCCCAGGTAAATATATCTGTGTAAGATCAGTAATTCATCCACATATAATTATAGTTCTTCCAGTGTGAAATCTGAATTACAGTTTTGGGCTCGAGTTTACATACATCATGATTTCAATTGATATATTCCATGAAATATGCACCAGATCTGACGCGATAGTTGTAGTCTTATCATATAATATCCCTACCCAGTAGAAGAGTGACAGTTACATGCATCACCTGAATTACTTCTCAAACAATCCCAGCACAACCTTCATCACAATTCACTATTAATTACTTGAAACACAATCTCAATCCTGAAAAGTTTTTAAAGTTAATAGTGCAATTCTCTGAACAACTAAAACATCCTTTCAAAAAAGCCGTGGATGCTCTAGAGTTAAGACATTTTTGATCATACTTTGAAACATCTTCAGTAATTAGTAATACTTAGAACCACATGGATAGGGAAAAGCACGATCACTATTCACTCACAAATTGAATCTCAACAGCCGTACTTCCCTGATAAAAGGACGAACGTAGCAGCACTAATACAACTTTTACTAGCGATATAGAATCAAAGAATTTAGGATTGACCCTGTGCATGCTCGTCATCTTAGGTAGTACAAGCAATCTAGCTTAATAAGGGCACGGACAAAGACAACTCCCTGCTTTTAAAAGACACTCGAGGAACGGTTCCCACCCTTACCGCAAAGTCTTCAAGCTCCAGCCTCCAGAGCCATCGAGCGTTAACAGGGCGTCATGGTACTGCCTCAGAGTTGCCCTGTGGCCCACGCTAATGACAGTCACGCCCGCGTTGGCCGCTAGTGCGTACAATGTCTTCTCCACATCTTCACTGAGTGCACTTGACGCTTCGTCTAGTATGGCAAACTGCGGCCGGTGGTAGAGAACACGCATGAAGCATAGCCTCTGGACTTCTCCAGGTGATAACATGTTAGACCTGTAAAAAGATTTAATGGTCAGTTTCAATTGAGAAAAAGAGGATATTAAAAACCATGAATTTTACAAATTTCAATTAATCTAACCTAGTGATAGTATTTTGTATCTCAAATATATACCATATTCGTCAAAGTTATGCCAACTTCTGATTGGCTTCAACACCTACCATATCCAATCTGGGTCGGCATCCAAGCCTCCACATCTGCGTACAAGGGAAGCCAATTTCATTTGCTTCAAATATCGCAGCATTTCTCTGTCGCTAGGAGGCAACCTCGAATGGCTTATAGCAGGAGTAAGCTTGGCAATTTCATCGTTTTCAGTCAAGTTATTTCCTCCTTTAATTTCATCAGATAAAGTTATTCTTTGGTCTGATGGTACCTTGCCAGCTTCAATGTCTCGGTCACTACTCTCAATCAATTCATTTGCTCCAGAGGCTGTTGATGCTATTTCTTCCGTTGCTTTTGTATTTGGAGTAGATGAATGATCTACCTGCTCTGCCTGATGTGACATAGATGCTGTCGCTGTAATGTTGGAGGAATGGGGATCTGTTTCAACAATAGGAGATTCAGGAGCTAATGACTCATCCTCTACAGTATCCTCCAAAGTTTCTGCGTTTAATGGTGTCTGAGAATCAACTGAATTTGCCTCTTTAATGACCACTGAAGGACTGACAGATCCCTCGGAGAGCTGTTCCGGATATATTATCTGCAGAGAATATCCGTAGAATAGCAAGAATGAGAAACGGTTCGATCGCTATTAAATTGAATTCTATTTACAGCAAAAACTGCCAATACATTCAAAATTTATTGATGTAATTTGCGAAGATTTGAACTCGATTATTATCAACCATTCCACAAAATCGCACAACGAAAATTCGAATTAAAAGAACAGGGTACCACGTATTATGTGCACAGAAACAAATTTTACGTAATACGTCACTGGAATGGTAGAGAAAAGCTAGACATTGTAGCACAAACCTGTTCTCTGAGGGTACCGTTGGTGAGAAATGGCTTCTGAGGTAGAAACATTATAGCCTTGGGGCCACTGTTGCTCTGGTAAGCTAACACACCTTCCTGGATGGGCCACAGGCCTCGAAGGGCTCTCAAAAGACTCGTCTTCCCACATGAGCTGGGACCCATTATCAGCAAATTGAAACCTCGTACGATTTCCAGACTTAAATCTGAAATGTCGTAAGAGAATGTAACGAGAAATTCTTACTAACTGTAACTATGCTTCAAGAAATAAAAACGAGAATTTTACTTTCAATATTTCCGGAAGCTCGGAAGGAAAACTATTGCAAATGGTGCTTTAGCCTATGAAAGTAATCTCACACAAACTAAAATGAAGAGTGGAGCAGGAAAAATGCGGAAATGATAGCGCTCAACTGTAAGTCGCTAAAAAAACATATTGGTTACCCTTCTGAGAAAGAGCAAATGAAAAAGAAAAATGGATTCTCTTTTAAATTCAAAATTTTTCTCAGACCATCAAATTCTTATACATATATCTCATACTTTTGATTTCGCTTTATGTAATTCACGAGAGCTCTAATCCATATTCTTCAGCAATGTTAACCAAGACTGACTTGGTCATCGAACTTGCGAAAGATGCAAAGTTTTATTTCACTAAAGAGACGAAAAACAAGTATTTACTCTCTAATAAAAAACTTTATAAAGTTCGTTCATTTGAAGAGAAAAAGAAAGAATTTATGACTTGAAATTTACGATAAACAAACTTTCGAGAAAAGTGTTCCTTAGCAACATAAATCACTCGAGACCGATAAAAGGAAATATTTTCTAAAAGTTAGGGAAACTTTAATACATCACTTGAAAACTTTTAATACCATTGATATAAAGACACACTGCCTATATAATTATACCAACATCTACAACCTAGCAACAGGAACACTAACCTCTGACAAGCGTGGTGTTTGTGCCAGGTACAGTGAGCGTGACATTCTGGAGCATGAAACCAAGAGGCATCGTCGTGCCAGTGAATGCAGGGACTGCGCTGCCAATTTCACCGAGGTATTCCTGGCTGCTGCCGTCATTTCTGGGGTGTGTGGCGGTAGGAGCAGAGGAGACGCAGGATATGAGGGCGGCCTCGTCCTCAGAGCGGCAAGCAGAGACCATTCCTGCATTCAGCACGTCGGGGCTGACCGCGTCTGCAGGGGTGCTGCCTTTAGGAGACACGGCCGGAGCGTCGCTCGCTACTAGATCTTTGCAAGACCTGGCAAGAATAAGCAGTATGAAACAATAGTTATTACACTGTACATGCATTTAACCTACATCATTGAATAAATTTCACTATGCGTTTCTTAAAAATGTCATTGATGCAACAACGGAATAAAAAAATTCAGAGATGTAAACACGGAAAGTTTTCATTTATTCATGCAAATTCTGAGAACTCGACTCAATGAACAACAACACCTGGGCTTATAAAATGGAAGCTTTGTCCTCATTTGAAAGGGGCCCAACACAAACACTTGCCCGTTGTTGTCGGCTCCTTCATGCGAGCTGCAAACGGCGCTGTACGAAGGCGGCTGAGATCCTGAGCCAAAAATAAGAAGTAATTTTAAAATTGATGGTTAAAGTAAGCCCAAATTATGAAGGTAAGCAGAAACATCGTTTCCATATCAAAATAATTTTAAAAACATTGCGTTCACCATACATGTAAATACATATATTTTTTACAAGATATTGACTCGGAAATCGAAGGTAAGACTCGATATCAGTAGAAAGCTCTATTTTATTGGAGCACAATCTTTCTTTTTACCTTTGTAAGCTACTTTATTATAATACCAAAATTTCTCGCTTACAATCTATTACACAGTTTTAAATTGATGGCTAAAACTTCACACCTATGCAACTACAAAATACTAAAACGGTTTTCGCACTGTACAGATAAGATAAACTCACTTGAGTATATCAACAAAAATGCACTTCCAAACTTCACAAACACCCTGTATTTGTCCAGTTCCTTTAGCTGGCACTTTTCTCAGTCAAATTTATGTACACACTTTGTGGCTCTAGAAATCCAATACCTACTAAGCTACCCGGCCAAGAAATTAGTCTCTCAGGGTTTCTGAGCTTCAGTTATTTACAACGTTCATCAATCAATTTTCAAAGCTGTGACCGAGGTTTAAATTACATGCAAGTACTGAACAGGTATCAGTCTTCATTCAGAGCTGTTCAAGTATAAACTTATATCTTAGCTGCTCTTCAACGATGGGACGAAAGCAAGACGTCTCAGTATGGGAAAAACGGACTATTTCAAATGATCAGGCTAAGGGGAATCCAGTGAAGAAAGTAGCAAAATTTGCTAGTATTTTACGCCGCACTCTTGTGAGGGTGTATCAATAATTAATAATCGTTAATTCTGCACATCATTTTCAGAAATATTTCGCGAGGTTAATAGGGTATTCCTGAAATTGAAAAAAAAGTATGAGAGAATAATACTTGTCCCTTTGTTTTTATAGAGTAAAAGAACAAGTACAAATTTCGTACAAAAAATCCACATTGGATGCAACAGATACAGAGCTCACACTAACAGTACAGTTTCGCTTTCACACGTAAAAAATGATGTCCACTTCCTCTAAGTGGGCTCCATGGCGTACTGGTTAGCGTGATAGCCTCGCAGCTGGGACGTTAGGGTTCGAATCCCGGCTCAGGCACAGAATTTCCCATAACCAGAGAGTGCTTCCCTTGGAAAAGGCTCATTCTTCACCACCCCAGTAGTTGCAAGGCATTGAAAACCTAACGGTAAAACGTGTTGGAATTAATATAAAGGTTCTCTATATTCAGCCACCAGACGGAGAGGTACAGCAGGTTGGTACCGTCATGAATTAGACTAAATACTCCAAAGAGTGTTACTTGGCTTATGGTGAAAGTACAGGTACAATACAAAAAAAATCACTGCAAATTCTGCATTTTTTTCGCCGACATAACACTGAAAACGATTGAGCCAGAAGTTTTGTTCACTTAATAAAATATCTGCCAATTTAATAGAAGCGCACAATTCCAGGTTCTGGTATTGTTGGTCGTAGTTAACACAGACAAGAGAACAAGAATCCGCAGTAAAAATTGAATGAAAGAGTTCTTAGATTTTTTGGTGCCTAATGACAAACAGCAATCACGTCATATACCACCAATCTGAGCACCTTAAAGTTTCATCACGTACTTATTTTCAAACATTACTACGTTCAATGTATGGAACAAACTCTATCTTAGGTAAACGATCATCACTTTAAACCATGAAAAAAGAAAATAATAACTAAAGCCGATTTACTCCAGTAGGACGTGATAAGTATGACATGTCCACCACACAGCGAAAAAAGGAAAAAGTCGTTCTATCAAACCTCGAAACCTGAAGCTAAATTCTCGCGGATGTACACACGAGCAATACCTTGGGCAGCAGGTGGCGCGGCGGCATAGGGTGGAGGGGTGGGGCCGAAGTAACCTTTCGTCAAATCCGAGTACGAGGCAGATGCCTGTACGAAAGGGATATTCCAACATAGGAACATCACAAACTTTATGCCAGAGACCAGAAAAATATAACGAGTACAAGTAAAGTTCAATTTTGCCCAATGCAGGTAGCATGGGAAACACAGAAAGCAAAAATACAATACTTACATACCGGTAGCACATTAAATAGTTATTTCATAATGAAGATTGACGCTACCTGTGTTCTAAGGGATGTGTTTGCTCCTAATAAAAAAAGTATATAAATAGAGTTCCTGCTGTAAAGGCTATACATAGTCTAAAACTTCGTAATCGCGATTTGAACAAAGGAGATTTCATTCTTGAGAAAAATGGAAAGAGCTGAACAAGAAGAGTCTGTTAACAAAACCCCTAGGTGGTAGCAGGCCTCCAATATACATATGCAGGATTTCTCAAATAGTGGTGTGCTTATTCTAGGTTAATATTGTCAAAAAGAAACTGATGCTACATAAAATGTAGATAAAATTTTTCAGTTTTCAATGAAATTTTCAGAAAGTTCAACAAAAGCTGAAACGGGAAATTTCTCTCAACTAAAAGTAAATCATCTTTTGGAGACATGGGGTTACTTTTGCAGCGATGATAACTAACAACCTTGTCTTAAAACCCAATCATAATATGCTCAGCCGCAAAAAAGCAGCTAAGAAGAACTACCACGACACTGGAAAAATCTTCCCGATAATTCAAATCCTGTCATAAGAAAAATTCGAAACGAAACACATGTCTTGTAACACCTCCCAACTACACAGAGTAAGGACGGCTTTATAGGTTATTCAAGACTAGTAATTTTGTGCCTGTACCAAGCAACTAAAAACAACTGAAATAATAACATACATAAGATATTGAGGACGTGAAAAAATAAGTAATGATGAACAAATACGATTGAGAAACGACGTTACTCAGCAACAACCTTATTATCGAAATCTCCACATCGCGCAACGTTTCCTTTTAAAAAAAATACCCTTTTGCGGCGGTTTTCCCCCTTACTCTAGGCGTGATATTCTCTAGGACCCCGACTGAGCATTCGTACCTTATCATTAGCGGAGTTCCAGTGCGCATGGAGGGCATGCAGCGCCTCCAGCAGCTGCGCCACTCTGTGTGTGGCGCCGGCTACCTGCACCACACTGCCGCACAGATCCACCAGCCCGCTCAGCGAGCTGCTCAGCATGATGCACACAAACGCGTTCTGACAACACACACACGTACATAAAATACCAAGTACGCTATAAAGAATGAAAAAACTCATAGTGTGCTCTATGTAAAATAAAAAAATTGAATCAGGATTGAGCCTGAGGTGGTAAGTAGTGAAGATTTTCGTGATACACATTTACAAGACGAATTATTTGTTACTAGCAGTAAAATGTAATTAGCATAAAGAATATTGAGAGCCAAACTAGGATTACGCAAAAAATTGTCGAAAGCATGAATCATTTATCCGGTATTTACATGTGACACTATGACATAATGAGACGCATAATCATTTGCAAGTACAAATACTTTTGAGTAGTGTTGGAAGTTCAAAAGTCGGTTACATCGGAGTTCTCAGAGTTCAGAGTCCAGTTTCTCAGCGATAGCGTGAAGAACATATAACAAAAAGAGACATTTTGTTATTTCTTAATTTCGCTCCGAAGTCTCCACGGCTAAAACAAACGTTTCAAATAAATTAAGTGCAGTAGCAGTAGTAGTAAGGATAGCAGTGCTTCACTAACTCAGACTATCTCGCACCGAAAGAGAAGGAACCATTTATTATGGACTTCGGAGAACAGGGAATCTATGTATAGGGTGTGTTCCCACACAAGATCCCCTGCGCATAGAAACAGTAAGTTAAGAAAGAAGAGGAAGAAAAGAAAAAGAATCAGCGATGAATGCATGAAAATAGAAAGAAGTAAAATGTCCACAAAAGATGGAAGTCCAGAAGGCCTGGCTAAAGTTGAGGTAACCTTACAGTGTCTTACTGGGGACGCTAGTCCCCCTAGCATAAGATAAACAAACCGAACTAACCTAACCCTATTGCCTATGCTATGCCCTCTGAGGGAAAATCAAGTGCATCACAGAGCAATTATAAAAAACAATTGTATATTGGGGAATAAGCAAAAAAAAAAGGTATTAAGTTTTCAGTGACGATGGCAGAGGTCAATTAAATCAGTCTTATATAAGAAGGATAATCTTAAGAGTTAAATCAACAGGATAAATTAATAGTTGAGAAGGGCCAACACGAAATGCGGTAAAGAAAAAAGGTAGGACTTGAGATTCTAACGCGCATTACTACAGAATCTAAAATATACTAAACATAATCTGGTACATTCAAGCCATACAAGCTCCCTGCATATCACATGAAGAAAAGGTGTGCAGTGGAATCATTCTGCAACTGAATCAGCCTTGACAAAAAATAATGGATCACAATGCTTCGCAACAAATGTCACCGCAATCTATAATCAGACATATTCATTAAAGACGCGATCTCAACCCCGGCCTACTCTCACGCAGACCATGCGACACAAAATAGGAACTGATCACAGTGATTTCGAAATCATTATTTAGTCCATACAACAGCTATCATTTACACGATAAACGACACCATTGATATTAATTTCAATTGGTCACTAATATTCACAATATTGGACATTTCCTTCCCAAGCTATGCCGCTCAGAACCTCCGATTCATGACGTGAAGCGGCTATCAGAAGCGTGACCACAACAAAGGAGGTCAGAAAATCTAGAAGCGATGTGCCGAATGTGAACCAAGTGACAGCTCTCGACAGCCCGCGCAACTCAGCTTTGCCGTATTAGCGGCGGCTAACTTCTAGAGCCCTCACACAGGCGGCCCCAAATGTTTACTAGCTTTCTCGTCTCCGCAAAGTCTGCTCTCTGAGGCGCAATTTGGGTATTTTTTCTAGTATCTCTTTGTCATGAAGCACCCCCAGCACTTCTTACATCATCCATTCTTTGATACATAGACTGCGATGAATCTACTCGTATTATGCCGTGGGTTAAACAACCCACCGGTAGGCCGTATCGCAGCCAACGTCTTAATCAACCTCTTACCGAAGACCATCAAAAAATTTTCACTTTTTGGACCAGATCCTCATCGCCCTATCTCGTAATCTACACATTCTCAAAAACTAAGATTAATAAAACTTGTCATTCTTATTGTCATCCTCCGTGATTTAATATTTCCAACACTCCTTTGATAATCGCATTTTTAAAAAAATGAAATTCTCATTAACTTTTAAAATTTTTTAGAATAACGTATACACCTAAACTGTACACAGGTATTTAGTCGTACATCAGCTGTAAGAGTGAGCGATAATTCAAAAACAAAAAAATACAAACATTTGCTGAAATGTACGTCCCCGTCCCCACGGTACGTCCCCGTCTCCACGGTG